>JAQGDQ010000470.1:0-110000 GCA_030141605.1 Tubiluchus corallicola
ACCTCACGTCAATAAACGGCTGCGGCCTCCTCAATAATCCACCAACAAGTACTACCACTATACGACTCAGCTCATAAACATAACATATAAATTTTACTTACGTACTAAACGCTTCCAGAAGTTTCTGTTTGATATGAAATGCATCACTCTTAAATATTCGTACATTAATATTTTCTAACCGTCATTTTCTACTAATGTCTAATGTAATCTTGTAGTAAAACTTCTCGGCTTATGTAGGTATAGTCAATTCTTACTATAAATGTTAGTAATGTCTAATGTAATCTTGTAGTAAAACTTGTCAGCTAGTGTAGTTATAGTCAATTCTTGCTGTAAATGTTACTAATGTCTAATATAATCTTGTAGTAAAACTTGTCAGCTTGTGTAGTTATAGTCTATTCTTACTGTAAATGTTTTTGTAAATAATGTATAAAGTCTGTTGTGGTGAGGATCCTAAATCATGTTGTTCAAACTGTCTGATTCAATCCTATAACAAATTATGTTTAAACTAGCTAACTGTTAGTAAGTTGCAATTCTTTCTGCAATGTATGTTTAAAAGAGACAAAGGTAATTTGAATTGGGCTAAAATGCTTTCCTATTTCTGAAAATTATTTTAATTAACACCATATTTCCCTTTTACCTTTATTAGAACACAGTAACAGACAATGAGGTGTTGGATGCTAATTCGTTTACATTTGTTTACTTTAGTTTTGTTTAGTTTATTTGACACCCATAAAATTATACAATAAAGTAAATAAAAATACTAAATGTATGATAAAGAAATAGTCAAAAGGGTGGCGGAAGAGACGCACAGAGACACACTGCCTAAATGCGCCTTGTAATATGATTCGCAACATTTCAGAATATCCAAAATAATGTAATATTAAACAATGTAATTTGTTTACATGTGGCTGTCATAATACAAATACGTTTGGTCTCGAAAGCTATAAAGAGTTTTTCAATCTGTGGTGTCTGCTATTCTATACGGACCAGCCAATCTGGAGATTTTTAGCGGATAACCTAACCAATTGTGAACCTACACAGACGGAATAATATAGACAAATTACTTTAATGTACCGCAGATAATTAATTTAGCACTACGTAATTAATTTACCCCAATTTCAAATTGTTTCTCGCCCCACAAATCTCGAGCCGCACTACGTCACATTGCAAAACAACCTCAGTGAAAAGAGAGCTAAATGGGTTGATTTATTTAACGCATTTCAATTACCAGAGGGCATCTGTCGCATTATCCATTGTTATCTGGTTGACTGTCTTTAGGTCACCAGCTTTCCTTTCTGTTAATTTTCTTTACTGCCATTGGCGTTCGTTAGCAACACAAAGTTGGTGAAAATAATAACCACAGTAAGGTCCAGTATTCATAACTGCTATTTCATTTGATTCAATTGTACTTATCGTATATAGTACTATATACGTACTTATTGCACTATATATAATAATCTTTATTTGCCATTAAAATAAATTGATAATCACTGATAAAAACTTTACAGAGATGATCAATCAGTGTTAGTTAATAAAAACTTACACTGCTAAAGGCAAATACGTCAGTACAATCTAAACTACTGTGCAGTAATGGAAAGCAACGACGAATAAAATCAAACATATTTACAACTATGTACAAAAAAATGAAAAAAATATGATTTAATTAATGCGGCAGTGGATGTAAAAATTCTGAATTAGTGTGTATGTTGTTATACTGGTGTGATGGTATTTCATATTTCGTTAATATTAGTGATTTTATTTTTGTTTTAAATGCTGATAGGGACTTGAATATTATGAAAATTTAGATAAGCTGGTTGTTCATGTAAAACAAAATACAACACGTTTACAACGTCCATGTTATAAACTTTGTAATAACAGTTAATGCATCCACATGAATTATTGTAAAGAAAGGGAGAAATTTGAAGGATAATTTGATAGTCTAACGAGGGAGAAGCGCTGAATGTCCGAGGTTCCTAAATTACCCTTTCTTTAGTAACCAAAGCTGAAAAAGTGTCAGTAAAAAGAGAAACAGTTGATTGCAATGCTAACATATACATTTTACAATATTTGCATACACAAACATCATTAATAACAGTGCAAAAAACAAACAATATAAGCATTTATGAAAACTAATCTATCAGTAAGCCGTCTAACACGAGCTTAATGTTCTACGTGATCTAAGACACAGTATCTACACATTGCCAATGAATCAGTTTGGCAGAAGGCTTAATATCTAAAATTAGGTTAGGTACAAGTTTAGGATCACGTATGCCATGCAAGGTCAAAACTACCTATGAATGCGGCTTCAACAAGTTGTTGAAATCGCGACTGTTTTACACTTGCAACAGTCCGCGACAAATATGATTACGTGAAATTTTGTTTGCAGAATCTTGAAGATAGTTGATTAGCGAAGTCCCCGTTTTAAAGATGTCTATTTTAATAACTGCTTCAGATTTCCCACAAAAGATTGTTTTAAGATCGTAAACCATTGGCGTGTGATGCTTGTTTATCGTAAAGCGTGTTAAACTCTGTGAAAAATTAGACTACCGGGTGTCGCTGTCGTGACTGACGACGACAACGACGACAACGCGATAATGATGATGATGATGATGATGATGATGATGATGATGATGATGATGGTGATGATGATGATGATGACGATGATGATGATGGTGATGATCATGATGATGACGATGATGATAGTGATGGTGATGATGATGATGACGATGATGATGGTGGTGATGACGATGAAGATGATGATGATGATACTGATGATAGTATAATGTAATGTGATGTGATGTGATGTGATGTGATGTGATGTGATGTGATGCGATGCGATGCGATGCGATGCGATGCGATGCGATGCGATGCGATGCGATGCGATGCGATGCGATGCGATACGATACGATATGATACGATACAATACAATATATTAGTAGTTATAATCCCTATGATTCCTTATGAATCTCTTATTACTTGAGACTCAACCACATTTAATCGCGTTTTTATCAGCATATTTTAGCTCATCAGTATGTTTCTACTCTACAGTTTCTTCTGAAATAATAGCATAAATCAACAAATTCTGCTTGATAGGTAAGTTAACAAAACGACAGTTGGCCAATTTAGTCTTTAATAAAAGAACTGTGAACATTTCTCTCGAAAACCTGTTGAAAGTTTTGTTTAGTTTTAAATTAAAAATAAAACCAAATCAGCCGTGTGACCTAAACTGACTAAATAAAGCGTGTCTGACACCCTAGTACTGTCAGTGTGAAGTTTCATAACCTGTGTCAGAAGTGTATTTTCAATTAATGCAATTACAGTAATCTGCATTCAAAGATTGTTCGTCACTACCAATAACTAGCTGTGACATGATCGGTTTGCTTAAGTAGTTTGTTCTGGCAGCAAATACCACGTATCAATATGTAAAATAATAAGTTTCTTATAATCAATTTTAACTGCCTCAGTTGTCTTAAAAGCAAAACATTCCAGAGTTGAGTTTTTGGTATATATTCAACATTATCAGTCTATTTTCGATTGTCAAATACTAAACTTACGCTACAAGTTTATGCTAAACCAATGCTATATTTTATGATGATTATGATGATGACGATGATGATGAATGATGATGATGATGATGATGATGATGATGATGATGATGATGATGGTGATGATGATGATGATGATGATGATGATGATGATGATGATGATGATGATAATGATGAATGATGATGATGATGATAATCAGGATCATGATCATGATGATAGTAATGATGATGACGATAAAAATAATGTATAAAATTTTAACACACAAAAAGTCAAACATCTTTTATAACAACCCAGCGTATGATATTATACTGTACCATGATAAGCTGCATCATTCCATATCACCTGCATACCATGCCATGTGAACCACATCAATATTATTACTCGACGTTATTTCACATCTCCTCCCTCCCCCCCTAATCTTTTCATATGTGCTTTGTTCCCTCCTCAACAGTTCACCACAGCCGTCGTCGCTCGAAATCTTGCAAAACTATCGAAATATTTCTCTATATTTAACTACGTTTAAATATTTGTGAGTCAGTAAAATCTAGTCATTGTACCTTTAATTATTCACTTTGTCGGAATGAACTTTATATTCACCTCTGAAATAAAAAGTTTGTTTACATTTGTTTACATTTATAAGCTTTCAGATTTAGAAAGTTTTTATGACAATACTCTACGAATTTATTAAATTGATTCTACATTTTTATCATTATGGTCATCATCATCATAATCATCATCATCATCAATTCTAATGATGACTTGCTTAATCCAACGACGCGGTATCATCAGCAAATTTTATCAAGGAACTTGTAACTGTAAAATTGTGTTCGACAGTCATCTGTATACCGTTTCCTACTGTTACGATATTACCACGTACTCAAACTTACTATTATAAGCGTTTTCAAAACTCACTAAACCATCGCAAGAGTTCCATTATTTTATTTTACTTAGTTCCCCCATGGAATGGCTTTTCGTGCAATTCTTTGAGCATTTTGGGATCGGAGAAATCGTCGTGAACTTGATTACAAACAAATTTTAACCATTATAACCAACGAATGTGAAAAAAATGTAAATAACAAAAAAATTAATGTGGGATTATTCTCAGTTATTTTTAATCACATGATAAAATTATGAAAAAGGTTATGCATTGATAGATACATTCAGTTTAACCCTAAACGTGCTCTTCAAGTAGTATTTTTGAGTTACTCTCTTGAGAAGTAACTCTATAAAGCTATCCATTTCGTTGATGTAATAAGTTGTCAGCCAGTTTCTACAATGCGACATCGCAACAGCATTGCTCCCTGTTTTAAATGTTTACGGAAACGACGGCTTTATGACAACGGTAAATAGCATTCTAGATGACATAATCCGTGCAGGAGGGAAAAAAGTCAACAAGTAAGCACCCAAATGCTTCGCATTCAGGACTAATTCATTGTTCCGATTGTCCATATTCTGATCATGGTATTCTATTCTGTTAGAAACTTGGTCAATATCAAGGTCATTTTGCCAGTTCTTCCTACAAAAGCGTCGGTCAGTGTCACGTAACGGTCATGCTCATTGATGTCCAACGCGATAAGATCATAACTGGATTACAACCACGCTCGACCATTCTAGTTTTACTCTTACCATCACTGGGTCTGGATGCCTATCTATAATACTAATACCCATTCTTGTTTAGAATTAATAAATGACTTGTCAATTTCGAGCAGTCGCAACGCCTCAGTAATGATAAAAGCACGATAAAACGGCCGGATGATCGTAATTGTCCACTATACAAAGGTGAAAACGTAATCCCTCGCGTGTGACCACCAGCAGTACGGAAGTGTAATACTGGAGCAGGTAAAAATTTATCTTTTGCAATCATTTGTAAAAATTGTATCCGGTGCAAAAGTGTGCTGCGGACAATATTATGTTCAATAAAACGTAACAGGACAATTGGTTATGCAACACATATATAATAATATTCACACATGTTATTGTCTACCTTCAGTCTATTTTCATAATAAGTGATGAAATACATTGTAATGAAGGTTTAAACAATATAAACGCGTTTATTCGGTGATGAGTGTTTTTAGAGCATAGAGTGTTATAGTCTATAAAATTTATAACGATCCATTAATCATTCTGATTTTCTATTCTTGTAAGCATTACAGTTGGATTCCACAGGCTAAAAAGGTAAGAAATTTTACACATTGTGCAATATTTTTACATGTTTGTTAGGTGTGTTTACCGTGTTTAATATTATTTGAATTTTATTTCACAGTAATTATTTGCATAGTTCAAACTGTAGTTATGATTTTTTGCAATAATCATTATGTTATCACGCAAATCTGTAAAGTATAAGGCGCTATTACTTTGAAATTTCTAGCCACGTGCCTGTATGGTTTTATTCCAGGTTCTCTTTGCTTAAAGCAACTTCATCTGCTTAAGCTGCGTTCACAACACGAATAAACATTTACATGGCATTTGTTTTGTTGACATGTGTAGAGCCTCAGACAATGTTCATGATCTATATTATTTATTTTATATTATATTATTTAGTACATTTATAAATACATATATACTATCAGCAAACCATTTGAATATACTTACATACCTCTTTTCAAAGATAAACACTTAAACAAAAGAACAGTTAACATAAATATAAACTCTCACTTAATTGTTCACATTGTTTACTAATCTTGTTAATTAATGTTATTTTGCTTGTTGATCTGTTTGTTTATTTGTGTAATTGTACCATGAGTACGAATGAAATGATCTTATACATAAAACGAATTCAAACAAACACTAAACAAGGTCATAAGCGAATATGAAAAGCAACAATTAATGTCTGGAATTCAGCACGTGAAGAAATAAAATCTTCAACGAGTTGAAAAGATCTCCGAGAGAAACTAAAGAGTACACTACTCAAAAATTATGAGAGGTCTCCCCTTACAAAAATGATAAAACAGTTACAAATAATGATTATGTCTATACATTACCAGCAGCATAATGTAAATTCCATCTAATAATCGAAATAGGAAAGGCTCTCTGTAAAAATACATATTTTAAAGTCATTTTTAAATGTTTTGTGCGCATGCGTGGTCGATGTGAATTTGTGAAGTTAAATTTTGTAATTCAATTTTAATTTTACGCTATGTAAATATGTAAATTTTACCTTTTTTATTCACTTTTAAAAAAATTAACTTTTGTAAAAAAAATTTAGAATAACACTATTGCCTACAACTCTCTTTAACTGATTATCTGGTCATACATATAATATTTTATGCTTGTCTGGTACAAAGAATATTAACATGGAAAGCTTTCGATGGTGGCTAGTATTCAAAAGAGAAGCATTTTGCAATTGCAACAAATTTGGGTGTGCTTTAAGTATGTCACTTTTAAGTATCTTAAGTATTTTAGGTATCATAGTACACAACATATCTTATCCTGACATAAAATACAGAGACGTAAATCATACGCAGGCTGCAAAAAAAACAAAGCTGCACAATACACATACATGTACATGTATTTCATATAGGAACTTGTGCATTTACACACATTTTACCAGCTATGCTTATGTTTCGTAAATTCACGAAATGTACAACTTATAATTTTAGCTACATTGAAATGAGTATTCTTTTGTGAAAATTGTCGTATCCTGACCCAAACCCAACCTGGCAATATCGTGACCCAGACCCAACCTGGCAGTATCGTGACCCAGACCCATCCTGGCAGTATCGTGACCCAGACCCAACCTGGCAGTGTCGTGACCCAGACCCATCCTGGCAGTATCGTGACCCAGACCCAACCTGGCAGTGTCGTGACCCAGACCCATCCTGGCAGTATTGTGATGCAGACCCATCCTGGCAGTACCGTGAACCAGACCCATCCTGGCAGTATCGTGACCCAGACCCAACCTGGCAGTGTCGTGACCCAGACCCATCCTGGCAGTATTGTGACCCAGACCCATCCTGGCAGTATCGTGAACCAGACCCATCCTGGCAATATCGTGACCCAGACCCATCCTGGCAGTATCGTGACCCAGACCCATCCTGGCAGCATCGCGACCCAGACCCAACCTGGCAATATCGTGACCCAGACCCATCCTGGCAGTACAGAGTTTCTTTTCGTGATTTTATAGGTTTCAGATTTCATAGCTTAAAATGATAAACTTGAAACATTTTTATTCTGGGTTACTGGGATTTAGCGTCAGACCCAGTCCTTGGTTACCTTTTCTTGAAGATGCTTACGAAATGTATGTCAGCTAACGTAAATAGATGCGCTGTTTGTTAATTAATTTGTAGCCATTTTGGACCACGTTGATGGCCATGATGTGTAAAAAACTGAATGTATTATCCTTTTTACCTTTTTATTCATCTTAGTGTCTAATAAGTTTTGCAAATAACTGCTTGCTATACACAAAAACGACCAAATTAATGTTTACAATGATATAATAATGATGTAGAACAGCATTAGACCACGATCGTCTGAAATGTATTATTCCAAAATACAGTTCTCCATTCTTACACTAGCCTTGTGAGAAAACGGTACAATGGCGAAAGCAGAATGTTAATTTGTAACAAATTAGCTTTCTGTTGGTTAAAGTCACAATAAAGTTCAGACTCGAGTACTTTGTTTTTGCAATTAGTCTAGTGAACTACAAGGCTGAAGTCAGATTTCAGTTCACTGCTTTCATTCATCAGTCACTGCTGCCAATTTTGTGTAATGAATAAATGAATAAATGAGAGCTTTTGCAAAGTGTAAATTTAATGGTATGCAGTAAAAGTTTGTGCATCGGTAGATTTTACAGTTTCAGGACACATTTTTCTGAACCAGTCATTGGGCCAATTTTGTGCCACGCGTAATAATTTCATATTTGTATAGTCAGCAGTGGTAAAATATCGGTAAGTCCTTTTGTGTTACTGTTTAACAAATCCACAATGCGTGGATATTTAACTTGAAACGTATCAGGCGGTACTATTGAAATGTGGACATAATAATAGGTAACCGTGTTTGCAATTAGGCCATAATTTGCACATTATACCCAGGTAGATGAGCGAAGTTGTCTCTGTTCTTAGTCCAGCACCATGCAGGAAATTCAGGATTTTTATTTGATTATTCCGGAAAACACCAACATGGAGAGAAACAAAAGTAAGCAATCAAGAAGGATTAGATTAAGCAAATGGAAAATAGATGTATACACAATTACTAGAGCATTAACAATATCTTTAATGAACATTATCAACAGCAGTTACTTTGAATAATTTTACAATTTTAATCCCGAAAATCAAGAACGCAGTACTTATTTGATCTAAGGAAACTACAACTAGTTCTTGAAGTCTTAACACTTTCACGCTTCGATTTTGAGCGAGTTAAAAACTCTTCGTGACCATCAACTGATTTAAATCGACGAAGTTAATCGACTATGCTCGCTTGCATGAAGTACTGCAGCCAGACAGACACGACTTTTCATGATCATGGCTGACTGTTTACCTTAAGCCACTAGACAGCAGATACAATAATAACAATAATAACAATAATAATAATAATAATAATTATTATTATTATTATTATTATTATTATTATTACTATTATTATTATTAATATTATTATTATTATTATTATTATCATCATCATCATCATCATCATCATCATCATCATCATCATCATCATCATCTTCATCATTATTATTATTATTATTATTATTATTATTATTATCATTATTATTTTATTATTATTATTATTATTATTATTATTATTATTATTATTATTATTATTATTATTATTATTATTATTATTATTATGAGTTTATTTCGTATAAAATATACAGTTTACAAAGATAAAGATGTTAGTAAAATAACATATCTACAGAAATTCAACTTTATAATAACCACTCATTGTAGTTCCTTTGTTACAGTACACAGTGTTGTAAGGAGCTATAATAGATGTCTTAAAACATAATTTTTAAATGAGTTCTTAACCTTTAATTTTACATTTTCGTTTAAATCTACAGTACAGCCATATTTAAATCTTAAATTTACTCGACTGTTATTTACATAGTAGCATAGCTTTGGAATTCTCAATGTGCAAGACTTTGCAATTTTTCTCACAAAGTTTATTTTTCGACTATCTATTAAATAATTCGCAGGCATTGTGCCACAAAAATACATTAACAATTTGACGCTTTCATTTTGTCTAAAACCGAATATTTTTCTATAAGCAGTGTTCCATTTACCCTAACGGCATTAACTTCATTGTTTGATATACCCCCAATTTCGCATCCGTATAACAAAATGGGTAGACAATATGTATTGATCAGAGTTTTAGCTACTATGTCATTACGATTATGGCCCATACTTGAGAGAATATTATCCACGGAACCAATAAATCTGCATGTATTATAATTTAAGATCAAAATACGACCTCTTCACCGTGAACAGCACTTAAAACACGATGCAGTTTGTAAATTGTTCATCTTTTCCCGTGTCACTTTTTTCGGCAAAGCGCACACCATATCCAGAACTGACTGGCAGGGTCTACCATTTTCGGTGATTGTGACACGACTGGAACCTGTACAATTATCAATTCTAACCTTCTAAAAGACGACGCGCTGAAGTGGCAAAGGTGTTCTTAGGCATGATAGGATACGTATAGTTTTTTAGTAAGAGAAATAGGCAAGAGACAATAGCAATTTTCCAGACAGCCACCTTCTATAAGAACCAACGTCTTGCTGGTTTATTGACAAAGCTCTGTCCGTCTTATAATGAAAGATAAAAAATTGGCAACGCAAACATTTTTACTTTGTTGCAAAACGAATTCAGAAGATGAAGTAGCAAATTATTTATAAATTTTCGTTATCTACAAAGCATTAGGAGTACAAATGTTATAATTCACTCCATTAAAATGCTCTACTCTTCAATTTACTTAACTAGGGCATAAATATGTTTTGGTATTTCGAATAAACAGTCAAATTTAATGCATGAAATTTTATTAGCATAATAAATTAAAATATGATGAAACTATTTTCGCAAACTGCGATGTCGCCGACGGAAGCACGCATGCTGGAAAACCTAAATTAAATAATTGGCATAAAATACAAATACATGTACCTTAAACCTACTAAACGTAAGTTGAGTTGTAAAGAAATTATTCACAATGAACAAAGTCACTAGGCGAATTCGAGTTTTACAGGAATTCATCATAAAAAAATTGGCACAAAACCGTAAAACAACCCAAACTAATTGATCGCAGCCTCGTTTCGAAACCAAAGTTGTGGGCATTTTGTTACTCTTGATGCTTTTTTACACAAGCGTGCGGACATTTTGACACTTTCTGTAATCGGTTCTCGTTTACTGCTCGTGTGTGGATCAGATGAATATTTTGTACTGGGTTTAACTCTGCTTTCTCTCGTCTATTGAACGCGATAGTCCCACAAAAACTGCGTTCAGTTACCGAAATGCAGAAACTGACTGGCCATTGATTCATGGTTATTTGTACCAAACATTCGCTTTTTTCAATTTCTAACACGGTAAATCGGTGTTAAATTATCGAAAGGTATTATTATATTATTAAAAGGTATTATTATATTATATTAGTAAAATATATTATTAAAAGATACACTTCCAGTACGAATTAATTAAACATCTTAGTAATTGTCGATTTGGTAACCATTGATTCATAATTATTCATACCTAACAATCGCTTTTTTCAATTTCTAACACGGTAAATCAATGTTAAATTATTAAAAGGTATTATTATATTATTAAAGGGTATTATTATATTATATTAGTAAAAGATATGATTAAAAGATACACTTATAGTACGAATTAAATAAACAAGTTAGTAATTGTCGATTTGGTAACCTTTTTCAAAAAATTAGCTCCTCTGTTAAAATTTTTATCAGCTCTGTGCAACGGCTAAGAGAACGTTTTTACAATGCCCTGTGATTGTTGTACTAATCTCGTATAAACGCTTTAAATAAACGCAATGTTGAAGTTCAAAGGTATAGTCACGTGTTTAATTATAGCGAAGACAGGCGGCACAATCAAGAACAAACTCTGTGTTTGTATGTAGAGACCCGGTAGTGAAAGTTTGCAATATAATTATGGCTAATAGCGTATAATCGGTAGAAGAGAGTCTCTAATACGCCCAAGCAAGCGCGGAAATACACCTTACTGGCCAGGGCAATTTATTTCTAATTAGAAATCCAACTTCTGCTTTACAAATCTAACTTCTGCAAGTGTAGACGCAAAATACAGTGAAATGTCATTAAACTGTTAACTTAATGCACATTTTACGTAATTGGGTGCTGAAGTAAATTCGTTTCATGTTCCAGTTGTTTTGCAATTGAGCTGCAATGTTTCTATGCTCTTGAGAAGATAAAAACGAGTGATTTTTGTTTTTTTTTCAGAAGATTAATCCTGTCATAACATGAGACGACAAATTTTGCTTCTAGTCTTGGTATGTACGCTATTTTTGTTTCTTTCCTGTAAAAGTTATTGTTACATAATCATAAGCTACATGGTATACTCAACCCGTCACCGGAAATGCTAGAGCAAAACTGATATTTGGTCTTTCAATACCTGAGAATGTCTGGATTTTTAAGATTGACTTCCTAGCTACTGCATTTGTACCAGCAGGAATTACTGCTGTCGTAATTAAGTTAACGTTGTTGCTGATTTTTCATGCTCTTGCTTACATATTAACCCTTTCATACCCGTTCTATACCGTGGGATACGAGAATATTTTCTGCCTTTAAAATTAATAAAATTTTAACCCTGACAGTTATTTGATCTGTTAATAGTTATTTTGATTTAAGCCAATGACAATGGACTAAAAATGGTGATAAAATGGCAAACTAGAAAATCTACATAGCATAAAAAACTGTGCAAGGTACAGTACTTTAGAGATGACTTTGTACAGATCAGCATAGCATGCTTACTAAATATCTTAAATACTTAAAAAAATATATCAGCAGTTGCAAAATGAAGCACATTTTATGCTTCCATTGAATCCCAATGTATCCCGTGGGATACAGGCTATATTTAGCACGCGGGCACAGGTAGAAAAAAATAATTATTATGTGTAAACAAGATGGACATACTGAACAAAAGTACCGGGCCAAAAAAATTTTTCTTTTTAAAAAATAATTTGGGACTGAGAGGGTTAACGCATTTTAATGAAACACGCTAAAAAGGAATAATTAGAGTCTGAGTTTCGATTTATTAAAAAAATTCTTGCAGTTTGTTATAATTGTTGTGATGCGACCATTATAATTCCATTGGATAATCGCAAATGCCTTGTGTAAATCATGACATTCAGTAAAGACCCTATACATTAAGCATTAACATTTCAAGCATTCATGACAAGTTACTGATAAACACAATTAATTATATAATTAATTAATAGGTGATATTAGTGCAGGTAGCTTTTGCTACGGAAACAGCGGAAAGTGGCGATGACACAAAGACGAATTCTAACAAACAAAACGCGGCGCCACCTGTCAATGAAGCCTTGCATCTACCACCAGGCTACGGTTTTGACAGATATGCCATCAAACCTCTTGACGATTCTGAAGCATATAATCCAGGTGGAGGGCAAAATCCTCCGTATGTAGTAGGGGTGCCTCCTTTTCCGGAAAATCAGTACAGAGGCGGCAACAATGGCAGATTTGATCCAGAGCAGCAGAGTTCGTACTTCTCTGCTGAGGAGCCTATTCAACCACCCATTGTTCCACCCACGTTGGAACAGTTATCAAAACCCAGTGCTGAGGGTCATGATTTGCCAGAATACACGGGAATGAGTGAACTAGCAGAGTCACTGTTTAAGCCATACATGTTGAACGAACAGCAGCCCACTGGAGCACCGTATGCTTATGGACGAACAGGAGTTCTACCACAACCAGAAACAGGAGGACCACCTAGAAGAGGAGAGGAGAGAAGAGGAGAGGACTTTCAGCTTCCGCCAAACTTCCAACCATCACCAAACCAAATGCAAGCTGACCAAGGCTTCCTGCCAGCGGCAGGCAGGGGCTTCTTCTCAGAACTATCACCAGATGGCAGGAGACAAGACTTCGAGTTGGAGCAGCAAGTTGGGACCGGAATTTCGCAATTCACGCCGGATCAATCTTCTGACATCCTTACACCTAATTTCATTCCACAACAGTCACTAGACAATCCGAGACAAGGCCAGCGATCCGCAAACGTTTTTATAAACAACGAAGCGTACACACCTGTACAAACTTACACAACCGACCAACCTGCTGGAGGTAATTACCTCGATCCTTGGAAAGACGTGGAAAGTCGAGTGATTGATAAAGATGCCGTGAAGCAAGACAGTTCGCAAGGTTACTTCAGCCCGGGTGTGGCGTATGAAAATAGTCGGTACCCTGAACCAGATTACCGTGCTGACAATTATGGATACAATAATCCACCAGAGGAAGAGTATTATAACCCGTTTACACGTGAACCAAGCTACCCTTCGCAGCGGGCCACTCCAAAGCTGTATAATCCGTTTACAAATGCGCCAACGAATCCCTACAGTTACATCAGCACAGATGAGGAAAGAGGGACGGGCTTTTACCCGGACCCTGGCGCAGGATCGTACTCCAGCTATAACGAGGTTGGTGGACTTGCAGCAACCGACACAGCAATCTCTGGTTAGTAAACATTCACTTGTGAAGCGAACAGATATACACTTTTTGCAACTTTCGTATGCTCCACGTATAGTAATTTTATGTCTCATGCAAGCGCTTTAGCCAAAAACTTGTAATTTTACTACTGAAAGTGTAAAGGGGAATTTTTAAGTACATCCCAAAAACTTTTTCATACGAAGTTATATTACTTAAATTTGCATTACCTGCTTGAAAGACTTATGTAAGTGGAAAACAAATTTCTTAATTTAAAATGGTCGCTACATCTGATAAAAGGGCATCGCCATCACAGTGTGTACCTCTGATTTACCAGAAAGCGTATTATTAATCTTGTTGACAAAACAAAGTAATTTAAACCTTTGCTTGGTCAGTGAAGTGGGTGCTACCGCGCTTAACGGTCATCGCAGGAGTTAATTTGCAAGTTTTATACAGGTTACTGTTAACGCAAGCCCTGTATGCAATAAGAATGCAAGTGATACAAAATTTCAAGACGAATTTTTAAGCCCTATTTGTGAAGAGTGCTTTGTTGTACTTTAAGAATCAGAAGTGAACAACAACGAATCTTTCCAATTCGTTTTTAACCATTGCTTTTTTTCAGACATAAGAGTGGAATGTCCACCAGGAGCAAACAGAATGGTGGTTTCGTTTAAATTCAAGATTAATTTTGTGGGCAGGATCTACCCTAAAGGATATTACGACGTAGATGGTTGCATGACGCGTGGTAATGGACACTATGACGCAGCCATTTCTCTAAATCTGGACAGCTGTGGTTTTAAACAAACATCGGTGAGTCTGTTTAGTGTTTAAGCCTCAATCACTCGACGTCTCAGAAGTAATTCTCATAAAAAGGCCTTTCAAAAACAAAAATCGAAAGTTCAAATAAACAGATTAAAATTGAATGCTGAACGGCTCGCGAGAATTCTCTCAAGAAACATTGTTTATGTTAAGAATGTATTGTTTTCTCTAACAGTTCCAATGGTATGTAAAGTTTGCAGAATATTAATGAACCTATAACGTTGTCATTTCAACTTAAGAGCAATTATTAAATTGAAATTAAAGAAGATTAAATTTAACATTCTTAAACTTTACCACTTATCCACGTTTGAGATACCAATGTCACATTTGACTTACCAAAAACGCTTAAGATTTCTTGAAAACCATTGTTAACACATTTGAACTACCTAAGTCTACATTTGAGTTACCAAGACACAGTTGAATTACCTAAATCTACATTTCTGTTAACGCAGGTCTACATTTGACATGTAAAACCTATAGTTCACTGTAGTACATGATACTCTTCAGAAAACACAAAAGCAAATAATAATAATAATAATAGCAATGTGAAAGTCATTTTCGAAGTTGTTGTTCAGTCACTCTGTTATGATTAAGTTTAGACATAGAGAAGTATGGATAGGAACCAAAAATCTATAATAAATATTTGCATTTCACACAACAGAAAAGTGTTTATTGAACTACAGAAAACGCGAGTAGCAAAATTGCTGCACTGAACATTGAGCAAAAACTAGAAAAGCAAAAACAGTCAGTAAAACCTGTTTCACAGTCAGTATACAGGTATAAAACTTGGCCTATGCAGAGTTGCACAGGCTTCACAATAACCATTAATTTTAGATAGGACCAGTGTGTATGTAATCACTAGACCATACAATTATACTGAAGGTAAGTCAGCTGGTAGAATGTAACAAGATCAGCACATAGATGGCAGCACCTAACTACAATATACAAGTTCAACTTCCACAAATAATAATAATAATAATTTCGTTTATGACATAGACTATGTCCTAAACGAAATTATTATTATTATTATTATTTGTCACATAGTCCAAAGATAACACCTTAAGTAACTCATTACTTATTTCCAAGATGATCCCGATTATTATTACCCACACGTTACTCTGATAAACCGGCGTGTTTGGTGTCGAAGAACCAGCGGTCCATTTTTCAAGTCTTTGGTATGACTCGGTCAAGAGTTGAACCCACGACCTTCCGGGTTGTAAGCAAGCACGCTACCATTGAGCTACGCCACCCGGTTTTAAACTTACTTAAAAAGTGCTGATAAAGTCCGATACTCCAACACCGCCAACTATTAGCTCATACTACTGTGACAAGTTTAGCCAAGCTGCGAGTCAATTTATAACAACATAATGTAGCATTCATGAGTAGAGAACATCCTACCCTTTTTACTTTAGCAGATGAGAAGATCGTCTGGGCAGTAAAAACAACAATGATGATGATGATGATGATGATGATGATGATGATTATGATGATGATGATGATGATGATGATGATGATGATGAGCAACAATGATGATAATCATCATCATCATGACTGCTTTCTTCTTCTTTCTCATTATTTTCATGTTCAGCGTGATTATTGTTCAACAATCAACAGCATTCAGGCAAAAAATCACCGCAATAATAATAGTAGCTGCAATGATGGTGGCGATAACCAAAAGTGAAGATGACATAATTGTTATTAACACAATAGCAGCCATGACGTTATCAATCATAAGCATCATCACAACATTATTATCACAATCATCACTAGTAAGAACAACCGAAGAACAACAACAACAGCAACATCGATCATAATCACCTCCATCATCATAATCATCATAATCATCACATCATCATTATCATCATCACCACCATCATCACCGTCAACATCGAGGTCGTCGTCGACATCATCAACGTCATCATCATTATCACATCGTCGCTATTATTACCATCATGTCACCATCATCGTCATTGTCGACATCATCACCCCCATCATCACCACCATCATCATCACCCCATCATCACCACCATCATCATCATCACCACCATCATCATCATCACATCATCATCACCACCATCATCACCGTCATCATCGTGGGCGTCATCGACATCATCACTATCATCACCTCATGTCACCGTCATCATCATGGTCGTCGTCGACATCATTACCCCCATCATCACCACCATCATCATCACCCCCATCATCAAAACCATCATCATCACCCCCATCATCGTCATCATCACATCATCATTATCATCATCACCATCATCATCACCGTCATTATCACCCCCATCATCATCATCATCACCATCATCATGATCGTCGTCGTCATCGTCATCATCACATCATCATTATCATCATCACCATCATCACCGTGGTGGTCGTCGACATCATCATCATCATCACATCATCACTATCATCACCATCATGTCACCGTCATCGTCATTATCGTCGTCGACAACACCATCATCGTCACACTTAAGTGGTATTTTGCTATGCAAATACTTGGTTATTTCAGGATGATTATAGCAAACAAGATGGGAAGGTGCGCTACGACAATGTGCTGGTAGTGATGACGGAGGGCGAGTGGGAGGTACTCGAGGAATGGGATAGGGCGTTCGCTGTTCGCTGTCAGTTTGAGGGTTTCGGTCAGCAAAGTTTACGCACAGCTGTCACAGTACCGTGAGTTATGAACTAGGGGGGTTTATCCATATTCACATTTTCAACTGTAGCTTTACGGAATTGTCAATTTAACGCTTTTGATTACTCCACAGCAGTGATGCTTTTAATTACGTCATACTTCAATAGTATTGTGGCGTCATCATGGCGTCATAGATGAAAAACGACAACATTTTTGGAATCTTCTGGTGCACAATTCTAGCAGTCAATAATACATATTTTAAATCTTAAATTAAATCAAAATATCAAAAATACCAATTCAATTTTTTCCGATTTTTTTTGTTGAGGGTACTTGAGACCACATTCTAACGTGAATCTGAAGGCAAAATCCTTACCCCCTATTGCAGTTTGTTTTAGGTACTCCCTTCCTAGGAGTTATCTTCACCCAATGACTTTCTAAAATACTTGTAAATCTACTTCCAATTTTTTCTAAAACAATAATAATTAATGACATAATTCGTCACATGGTGTCCCGATCTGTTATTCGGTTAATAGGGGTTCGCGACATGAATGCGAAAACAGTCCCTGTGTAATATGTAATAGCCTGTAAACTTGTTGCCCTTTTATCGTACCCCTTTTTAAAGTAAAATGTAAAATCGTAAGTTTCAATGAAATGATTAGTATCACTGCGACAGCGCATTTCTTTTACATTGGATAAGTTGTAGCAATAAGTAAATTTGCTAAGGGTATCTTCTCCATTTTCAGAATGTTAGGCGTCACGACGGTACCTCCTAGTAGAATCGGTATTCCAAAAGTTCTCTTCCACATCTTCCAGGACAGGGCATTTGACCAAGGTCCTGCCAGGGAACTTTACGTCGGACAACCAGCAACGCTAGCTATTATATTGACTGATAACTGTATGTGGAAATTCTTCATTTTGATAGAAATGAGATACAAGTTATTTTTGACTGTCTAAGAATTATGCTTGTGTTATAACGTATATTTCAGTTGCCACTGTTCTTATGTTTCCGTTGTCAGATTTTTATTTTCAGTTCTTGTTTGATTTTTTTATTATGCACTTATTGTTACTGTGTATGAATTGTATTAACACGTTATAAGCATATCAATTTAATGTCATTTATAACAATTAAATTTTTATTATAAGCAGTACTAACACTAATACACTGTAGCATAGCGCTTAGAAAAATGTTCATGAATCATGAGTAACCAAAGGGCAGCTGACTAGATGACCAATTGGTCTTTCGCTGTCCTTTCTTCACATTTTTGTTTTCAAATTAATTGTATTATAATTGTGCGTGTTGCGAGATAAATAAAAAGATTATTATTATTATTATTATTATTATTATTATTATTATTATTATTATTATTATTATTATTATTATTATTATTATTATTACTATATTACTATTACTATATTACTATTACTATTACTATTACTATTACTATTACTATTACTATTACTATTACTATTACTATTACTATTACTATTACTATTACTATTACTATTGTTATTATTATTATTATTATTATCATTATCATTATCACTATCATTATTATTATTATTATTATTATTATTATTATTATTATTATTATTATTATTATTATTATTATTATTATTATTATTATTATTATTATTATTATTATGCAGTGGTGCCATCTACTGAATAATTAGGTAATCAGTCTGAAAGTTGGTGTGGCCACCTGGTGCCTCGGTTCAGTTCTGTACAATGTAATAAAAAACACACGATTTCTAAAGGGAAGACATAATGACGTTTTCAACATTTAAATTGACTGTTGTATTTGTTTTTAAAATAAATTTTAGCAAGAATAACTTTACGGTGGCTTATGCAGCAACTAGTAAGTCAATTTTTGAGAGGATTTTGCAGCGTTAAAATTTCTAAACAAACGTATAATCAATTTCAGCTGATTTTGACATCGCGGTGACCAACTGCAACGCCCATGATGGAACCGGAAAAAGATATATTCCGTTAATTGATGATGACGGGTAAGTTAAGTTCAATCAGACAGAACTTGACGATACAACTGTCGTGGAGATCTGGAATATTCTATAGTATAGTAGAATAATCTTCTTACCTTGTAGAAGTTTCTTGTAGAAGCTTCTAGAAGTTTCTATTTCTAGATTTTTCCCTGGCACTGATATATAAGGCGGATCTGGCCGCTAAAGTTTATTCTATCACATTCTCTCGTATCCTCATATTCTCAGATACGCTTTCTCGCTTTCACGTTTCCAGATTATCACATTTACTGTATATATTTCGCGTTCCTTCATACCTTTGTGTTGTAGAATTCTCGCATAATAAACTAGTTTAATTTGACGACGTGTTTTCTGGTTTTCTCTACGAGCCTTCCGAGAGAAACAACACACAACAGTTACAAACAGTTACAATGTGGTGTTGTAGTTGATAAAAAATGCTAGATGCGTAAATACGTTATTCATAACTAGCACGTGCAGCATAACGCAGCGGCTTTGTTAAGACACACCACCACAAAACCGTTTAAAGCTAATTTTGTTTAGCGATGCAAAGTGCTTATCATGTCGTGGGTTATGATGATCGTGGGTTCGTTACCACAACTGAATGTTCAATGCTTCGATTAACCCTTTCATACCCGTTGTATCCCGTGGGATACGGGAATATTTTCTGCCTTTAAAATTAATAAAATTTTAAAACTGACAATTATTTGATCTGTTAATAGTTATTTTGATTTAAGCCAATAACAATAGACTAAAATGGTGATAAAATGGCAAACTAAAAAATTTACATAGCACAAAAAGCTGCGCAAGGTACAGTACTTTAGAGACGACTTTGTACAGATTAGCATAGCATGCATACTAAATGTCTTAAATACTTTTAAAAAATTATCAGCAGTCGCAAAATGAAGCACATTTTTTGCTTTTGTTGTGTTTTTAAAAAAGTCGGACTCTTTGTTGTTTTTGCACATGACAAAGAATGTTGTGTATGTAGGTAGGTAGAATGAAGGTAGAAAAAAATAATTATTAGGTGTAAACAAGATGGACATACTGCACAAAAGTACCAAGCCAAAAAAAATTTCCTTATTAAAAAAGTAATTTGGGACTGAAAGGGTTAAACATTTGTAGACATTTGAATTTAACTTTTAAGAGAAGTAAACAATGTGACGACACAAACGTAAAGTGTATAGTACAATGTAACCAAAAAGTACTTTACGTTTAGGCCACTAATATTAAACTTATTTTACTTAATTTCTCCACCGTTGCATTCTAATGGGTACTTTGAAAACTAAGTGCAATTTTGCGTTACTTATGCACACCTAGAAAGTGAAATTATGAAAACATATTCGAAAAACAAAATTATTATAGTAACTAATATTGCTAGTGCCAATGAGGTATTCGTTGATTTTCGTTTTTGGAGCAAACAAACGTCTTGCAGGAAGTTTAAAGCACCAGAAAACCCTCCACTTACATAAAGGTTAAAAAATTCGTCTCGAAATTTTCTACCACTTACGTACTGCCTTCTTGTAAGCATGACTTGCATCGACCGTAACGCTGTATAAAACGTGTAAATTTAAACTCCCGCGATGACCGTTAGGCGCAGCCATTTTGATGGTAGGTCGTTTGAAACAAGTTTTGATAACATTAAGTAAAGTTTGAAAAAATAATCAGAGCATTCGTAGCATACATGTTGCTAATTAAGTAAAATTTTAAATTACTGTATCTTGTCAATAAGATTAAAAATACGTTTTTGGCTAGTGAGTGGCGCACCCTGGAGGGTGAGTCAGCGACATTTTACCAATTGGAACAAACATTTTAAATTATTATTTCTAGTTACATAAGTCTTTCCAGCAGGTAAGTGAAATGCTAAGTAATATAGATTTGCACGGAAAGTTTTTTGGGACATAATTTAACATTTCCTTTTCTTCCCCTGATTTACGTGGCGTAGTGCGTCATGCAATGGCGCCGTCGGAACAGTATTGCGGGAGATTTAAAATGAAAACAAACAAAAATTCCTTCCAACACGAATACGATATACGCATAAAATTGCTGTAAACTAGTATAAATGTTTTCTGAAACCTACTTCAGGTACCCCTTTTCTTGTCCTTTAACACAGACACACATTCTTGGTGAAAAGTCCAAAAGCAAAAGCTCGAAGGAAAACTGAATCTATAAGCATTTGCCCTACATCCTGAAACATCCAGATGTGTGATAATCCAGAAATAAAAATATATGAGATTCAGCGACAAGGTGAATATGTAGCAAGTCCTCGCTTAACATCTCCCCGGTTTAACAACGTTTCGCTTAACGTCGTGTTTTGCTGGAACGTATTATCGTCGTTAAATAGTTTAATTGATAAGCTGTCGACGTTTAGAGATCAAGTTAGGAGGATCATCGTATGGATTGACAAGTTATTTAAAGTGCAAAACGAGTTTTGTTTATTTCTGTATGTCTGTTAGTCACACTTTCGAAGTAATGATGGTTGACCCTAGGTCTATCTACATAAGCAAAATGATGCATTTCTCAAAAACAGACTATACAGCTGAAGCTAAACAAAATACAGTTATTGAGCTACTATAAAATAGCAGATAAAACAATGTTCAATTTGAAAGTTAACATTGTATGTATAATAACAAAATATACGCGATGTGCGATATTTTCCACTACTGCACCAGATGTAAATTACTTTTACTAAGAAACCTACAACGATAGCAAACTATTCGTTAACATTTATTTTCTGACAGATGCGCAGCAGGTAAAAAGATAGTTGGTAACCTCAGACATGAAGTGGATGCGCCGACTTATGGAGAAACAATCATCTATGCACCCTTCAAAGCTTTCAAGTTTCCTGACAGACAAGACGTGTATTTTGAGTGTCACGTACACGTCTGCTTTCGTCACTGCTATCCGGTAAGTTTGATAATTTGCAATGCCACGTCTATGAAGACTGGGTGATTTATTGACTAGTCCGGATTGCGAAGCATAGTGTTACTCGCTCATTGAGTTTTTCTGCCCAACCGCTTGAATATGTCGTTTAAAATGCCACCTATCGCTGCTGTGGAATCCGTTTTCGGAATGTTCTGGGCAAAAAGTACTAAGATACTTTCTAAATATAACGACATTAGATATGTGTCTCATGCCACATGAAATAATTCTACTGCAATGTGGAAGCAATTAAAATAAATGTCGCAATATTACCTAAAATAGATTGAGTTCCTGTAGTGGTATACCTTTTAAAACATGATTCTACGACGTTCAGTAACTGGTCTCATTATTTTAAATTTTTCCACGAAGGCAATGAATCATGACAAATATACCTCTAATAGTTACCGTTCAGTGTCATATGTTGCAGTGACACCTTAGCTATGTAAACTAATGCTCTGATCACGCCACATATCGAAAAAACTACTACAAAATTTACTTCTGAGGGCAACACACACCACTTACACATCACATATAGCGACACTCAGACTCATCAGAAGAAACACTGTCATTGACTAAGCTCGTCTGATGATGTTTGATACCGGGTTCCATGTTCCTGTTCTCCGAAGTATAAAAACACCGTAAATAATTCCAGTTACAGGTTAAAATAAGATGGAGGGCTTATAAGCGTCATTACTGCTGGAAACACAACTGACAACTGCCAGAATACTATGTGTAATGTATACGCTCAAACCAAAGTTGCGTTCCCATATCTATGTTAGTTCATTCGGCAAAAAATACAAATTTTCTGTAGTCTACAATTACTACCTCTACAAAACTACTGAAATACGTGCTAGAAAAACATGCATTGTTGGTCCAACATTGAGTCGAGAAAAAGCCAGAATGTCCGTAAAAGGTAGCAGTATAATTATAAGTCAAATTTTAAATGTAACAGAGACGTGTGTACATAATGAGTTCCACCTATACAATGTCAGAGTAGAAAAAGTAGTCTAGCTTGTTGAACTACAGTCTAATATATTGTGGCTTCTAATGCATATACTACCTTGGGAAGGGGTAATGGACCAAAACATTTGTACCTGCAACACTATGTAACATCAGATAATTAGAGTTGTAAGTAACAATGTATGCTAATAATATTTTCCAGTCTCGCTGTTATGAAGGCTATGACAACAGCGAACCACCAACGCAGAGGGGCTATTCCAGGAGGAAGAGAAAGATTGAAACCAGTGATAACTCCACGAACGCTGACATGAAAGATGGTGATATGATAGCCCAGGATCTACCACTGTCAAGCGGTGTTGCCGTATTCATACAAGGAGATCTTGACAAAATCCCATTCAGTCCCGGTAAGTCACATTCAAAAGGCTGTAATAGGAGTGCTCATTTATTAATTTGGATCTATGTCTCTACGCCGATTTCTCGTAGACGTCGACATTGCCTTTCTTACATGAAGGATTTATCAGCAAAGGTCACAAGCAAATCATCAAAGGTCAGCAAAGGTCACAAGCAAATCAAGCAAACATTTGAAAACCAGTTAATTGTTCATAAATTAGGCCTGTAATTCTAATTTCAAGGTTATCAACAATAACGTAGTGAACAAACTAATGATTTTTTCAAAACCAAGCTTTGATTACAGGAAAAAAATGTGGCAGTTTTGTGACTGATCGCAACCAAGGAACTTGGTTAAAAATTCAAGGTCAAAATCTTCATATTTTGTTCCTTATCCTAAATTAGCCTGGTTTAAAGGTCTCTGCATTATTTTACAGTAGAACACGAAATTGTGGAAAAGGAAAAGACAGACGGATCGTGCGTCAGTTGGAACAGCTTCATAGTTACAGTGGGATTGTTTGCAACAGGACTAGCCGTTGCCATGACAATCTGCTTCATACTATGCATAAAGATGACGCATTTGCGAAGAAAGGTGAGCAAAACTTACGTAGAGTCTGTCCGAAATAAAAAAAGCAAATGCTTTTGGGGGAGAAACGATAAATTTGAAATCTCGAATCCAAAAACGGGTGATCGATTTTGTCTCTTTGTCGTTTTGAGGCTGCACATGGGACATGTTGCGAACGCTTCCGCAATCGTTGTGAACGACAACTAAAAGCAAATTCATCAACAAAATACTTGTAGTGAACAAATTTTAAAAATTCAAAGCTGAATCCCAAGATATCAAAAAGTGCTTCGAATTGTTAGAAGAATCTTCAAGCTGTTAACTCTTATAGGGTCACCGGGGGTAAAGGATTACCACCAGACCGGTTTTTTTGCATTTTACCCTTTTACCATACGCATCCCACTAAACCTTTTCTATGACTTTTCTAAATATGTTTTGTGCACAAAATACTTTCAGTTATTTATTTTAGGCGCATTGTCTCACCACGATATAAGCGTGAAAATGCAATATGTCGATTTTTTTAAATTGTGGAAACTTTACTTCGCTTGTCTATACATTATACAGGCGATGTATCTGATAAAACAAAATGTCAGTTACTCAAATTACTCCACCTAAAAGAAGAAAGTAGTAGACAATAAATTCAAAATAACAATGATTTTTGCACATGCGCTAGCAATGTCGGTTGTCTACAGTTATTCCAGCATAGGTACGGGAACGTAACTAAGTGAATTTAATTTCGTATTACTAGTAAGGCACATGTCTTTAAGCAGAGGTATAATGCATCCTATGGTGGTCAGCATAACCACACATTATGCTGTTGCTGTTTACTAATGAAACACGGCAGTTTATCAAAAGTAATTTACGAATTATGGTGGGGGTAATTTTTTAACCCCCCCCCGGTTACCAAAATCGGTTGTAAAAAATAGTGACCCTATAAGGGTTAATCAACATCGT
Organism: Tubiluchus corallicola; assembly: GCA_030141605.1. Classification (NCBI taxonomy): domain Eukaryota; kingdom Metazoa; phylum Priapulida; class Priapulimorpha; order Priapulimorphida; family Tubiluchidae; genus Tubiluchus; species Tubiluchus corallicola. The sequence goes on from JAQGDQ010000470.1 coordinate 25,393, forward strand.
AACCTATATGGGCACCAATATTTTGTATTTTTGCAGTAAGCTGCGCAAAACGTACCGAAATTTGAGTTTGAAATGCCTAAAACACTTTTTTTAAAAGAAAACCGGATGATTGTGTAAACATTAGTTCAGAATAAAGAATGCCCTAGAATATTGAAATCTACAATAGCTTTTTTAAATCAAAGCTTAGATTAAATAATAATTACCTTGGATAGTCAAATTTCGTTAAATTTCCAAAGCTACGCGCTGCTCAGTGAATCTACTAAGATTGGCAACGGCGCCTTTTTGTCACGTGCGCTTGGCCGACAAATAAAAGGCGGTACCGTGATAACCATTATCATGAACTGCAGTGTTAGTTTTTGACGTCTTATGACGTAAAGCCCATTTTCCTGACATCACGCGTTTAAACAGTAACACTTACGCAAGCGTGCTTGACGCGCAGGGGAAGACATCTGCCATTGCACAAACTGTGGTTAGTTTATGACGTAAGCAATAGCTGTGTTCCGTTGCCGTTAATTAAATTTCTAAGCTAATTATTCAAATATAAGAAGCAATTGCCAACTTCTATAGGCAAGAAAACATATTTTGCACAGTAAATTGAAATGAGATTGAGTCTAAACAATCGCCCGGTTTTCCTTTAAACAAAATACAGTAACGTGCTGCAAACTGCGGGTGGATTTAACCTCGTATGACTGACAAACTTTACCACAGTCGAAGATTCATGCATTACGTACAGTATTATTACATTTACAGAATAAATCTCACAGTATGGAAATGAGATCAACATCATTACCAATAAACCAAACAATGAGCAGACCCAGCACAGAAGTCCTCAACACTCTGGCCAATCGAATGGACAGGGTCCGCCTATCACAGCATGACATCAGAACAATGTGCCGTGCCAATGCTGACCGCCAGCAAGCTTACATCGATGCACATATGTTTTACAGGAAGCAAGCAGAGAGGGAATCAACTAGAAGCTGTTCAACGCTTGCGTCCCAGAGTCCGCCAGACATGGTCAGTGTCGCAAGGTCATCCATGGAGGAGTTGAATTCCTTGCCTCCACGAGACAATCCTTCCAGGCAATCGCGTCGTGACCTTGAAGTTGTGGAGCAATCAGTGGACGACACGTTGCACCCACAGCAAGACTACGATTAGCAAACATGGCTGGGATTAGCAATTCTTGTAAACTTAGTGTATATAACGAGTATTTAGGATTTTAGTTAACATTATTCCATTCCGCCATGTAACTCTAGCACCTATTCTAAACTTATTGTAAGTATATGACATGCATAAGTTAAGCTAGTTTCCAGCAGTCGTGTCATGACGTCCTTACGAATTGACAAAATTAGTTTATAAACGAAATACCAATGACTTTAGGCGACCAGACAAGCAGCCATCCAGCATAGCTACACAATAAACACAACCACAACGCCCCCCTGAAACTCCCACCACCACCACCACCATCCACGCTCAAGACACCAAACCGCGGAATGTTATTCAGCCGATTTTTAATTGCTTCTTTTTCTTGCACAAGCACCTGTAAGCGTACTTCTTCGAAAGAAAAGAGAAACAGACATTGGAAATATTGGGTTCGCTTGACAGCTACATATATGGTGATTCATCAAAGGACAACAACTTGTATATAACGATTTGATGAGCTCCAGTCAGTTTTTAGTACATCATCACACGAAATTGAATAGAAATATTGAACTTCTATACAAATCTTGCGTATATTTCTGCAAAAACGTAGCTAATTGTTTTAAAAAATACATGTCCATGTGCCAGTGCAAAAGTTTTATTCATCCAAGACCCGTTACTGCAACCTATTAACACGTGGATCGTATATATTAATCCTACTGGTGTATTATATATATATTTATATATATATATATAAGATTCGAGGCTATAGCTCGGACGACGGCACCATTTGCGGCGATCTATGCATCAAACGAAAGGTCTCGATCTAGTGTCGTGCCATTGGGGGTTTATTTTTCGAATCGGGCCCACCACGAGGAACGGGGGAGGGGCGAAAAACCTCCAAAAATGGCCATTTTTCGGCCGTTTTTTTTGCAAAACTTATACGTCTGAGATCTGAAGAAGAGGAACGGGCCATGCGTGGTGCTGGCCATGGATAGATAGCCCGTTCAGCGGTGGGTGTCATAGTTGGTATATTATTACCTAAAGAAGAAACAACTTAGAATAACTAATGAATTTAATTGCCAGTTTATTATACTTAACTATTATTTATTTACGTTTGTTTGTAAACATACACGCAACACAAGAAAAAATAATACTGACAATTAAAAAAAGCTTGAAATTAAAACAGATTTGTCGTGTAACTGTATATGTATATATATTTTATATGCAATTTTAATAAGTAGACTGAGCATTTAGTACTGCAAGATGAAGGAGAGCCTCAAAGTCATGCTGAGGTAGTGTACACACATTACTGGTTGTGGGCACGTCTGGACAAGTAGACTGCATTTCTTCAACATTACCATTAAGTATCATGCCAGGATCTCCCCAAGTAAACAGATCTCCGGTGTGTGCGCAACTACCAGAAGAGAGACTTATCTCATCGTCTGACAGTTTTTCAGATGAAATCCAAATATCTGTAACCATTCCTCTAAAAGATTCGCCGGAATCAAACCCACCGCCCAGCGAATCTTGATCTTGTCCGAATACAAAATAACCATCGGCTAATATGCTTCCAGGGCCAACATAAAAATTCCCTGAAACCTGAAATTCGTCAGCATTTACTGCCCAACTTTTGTCATTACTGTCATAGCGAGCACAAATGTAATGCCAGTCACCGTCATTCCTCATATTCGCTCCTCCTGTGCCGCCAATCATGTTAGAATCTGATGGCATACCATTTATGGATATTTCCAATGAATTACCTTTCAAACTAAAGTGAAACCATTCCTCAAAATTGCCGCCGTCTGGATCCGTGGCATATGAAAGAAATGTTTGCTCAAAATTACCTATACCCCCCGTGGCCAATTTCACCCACATGCATGTGGTTATTGCGCCCAAAGGTTGTATTATAACATTATCTAGTTTGAGATAATCCGTGGAACTAAAACTAGGAAAATTAACCATTCTCCCAATATCTTCATACATCGCAACTTCAAAACATTCCGGTCTTACAGCTTTTACATCATTCACGAGAGAGCGAATTTCTTTCTTTTTTCGATCATACTGTTTTCTTGGATAAAACTGACGTCGTTTACGGTGTCTAATTCCGATGTTCTCAAACCTCTGGTGTGGTCGATCACCATAAACACTAGCGACGTTTCCAAGTCGAAACTTCTTCTTGCTGTCAGTCCCTCCACTTGCAAATGATGTAAAAATGATTAATACTATTGCAACAAAAACACAGCAACAATGGGGTTTTAGTAACATTGTCGAACGCACACGTCACTGAAATCATGAACTTATTGTTTCGCTACGTTGTTTCACCTCGCGACGTCCCAATAATGTTAGTGTGACAGCCTGTTTAGTATCAACAACTGTTTAAAGGCTTTAAAACTTTATAAATTTATAAAACGTCTTTAATAGTTGCAATATAGGTAAGGAGCATGAAAAGTGGGACGATACGAATTTACAGCTTCATGCCAAGAATAACAACAAGGAAATTAGGCTTAAAGTACCGATAAAACGTGTTTTCATACAATAAAAACATTTGCACTTACAGCACTATAACCACGGGACACATTTGATTTTAATTGTCATAACAATGACAGCATTTTACTTGTCTTTAATAGTAGATCAGTAGGCCTCCGTCACAAAGTACGACATATTAGCAACGGTGATAAACAAATTGCTTAACCTGAGTTAGTGCACATTGTGTAAATATGCTGTAGTTATGGCAGGGGCGTAGCCAAGATCTAAAGTTAGGGGGCGCAATCACATAACAAAAGCGCCACACGTAGAAAACAATTTTAATGCATTGATTTTGTGTTTAAGATTAAAACACGAGGAAGATACAGTTTAAAAGGACGTACATAATTGTTATTTTGTATTTAAAATTAAAACACAGTAAAAGTTTTACGGTAGGGCTGCTAAATCTCAAAACTTAATCAAAACACTTGTGTTATTTAATTATTTTAATTTTAGACGTAAAATGAGAACAAAATGAAGCATTAGGAAATACATATCATGAGGGAACTAAAATTGTTGAAATGGCGTAGCTTTAGTCCCAATTGTACAATTAAAAAATTGTTGAAAAATGTGTTTTGGGGAGCGACTGCTGTCCGTGCCCCCTTATTAGCTACGCCACCGGTAACATGAAAATATACTTATTACACAATTTGTACCGAAACAACCAATCAAGGTAAAAAAGCCACAGGCAAAAAAGCCACAGGTGAAAAAGCCACAAGAAAAAAAGAAGTAACTCTAACCCTGACCCTACCATAGCCAAATTTAATTGTGGCCTTTTTCCTGTGCCTTTATTACTGGTCTAATGAAACAAAAGAGTCAGGATTGAAGCAAAAAATATAAGACTTACCACTATAAAGTCCAATAAATTTAAATCAAACACTACTAGGTTAGTTTTCAGGAAGGGCAGTAATCAAAGATTAATGATTTGGCTCGCTTCTTCTAATTTAGTTCGCGTACTTTGAAAATTAAATCAGGAAGAGTTTAAATTCAACATTGCTAATAATTTTGGATGTACTTCAACACGATTTAGGTATATTTTTCACGTTTTACGTCCGCAAAAGTTTTAAAAAGGGACCGCACTCATTTCGTACAACACGTCATAAATACGCCAAAGTTTTCGCGTGAAATTCTAGACATGAGACTTTCTAGAAGAAAGAGGATTTTTATTTGCTGTGGCGGTTAAAAAAGGGAAGTAGGTGATACAGGACGCGACAAGCGATACTGGTTTTCGGGTTTGAAAAGCATGAACACCAAGGCGAACTGCAACAAATTGTAATGGATGAAGAAAAATGCCTAGGTTATTTGAAAATGCAACCTGCAACCGTCCGAATTTTACTTGATTAAATGTTCGGGATTGTATTTCACCTGAACAACGTTTTGTTGTTACGTTAAGGTAAACAAAGCGAACAACAAATTAACTGTACATTAGCATGAAATTATTACAGTATTCAAAATTTTGGTAAGTATCATTATATGTATACCATATAATATTTAATTAATAACTAATTATAATAATTAATGAGACATGCAATAAAATTTGGATAGCCTACAGTGAATTCAGGAAAGAGTACTAAACAAGCTTTAATGAATTACTTTATGTCTCCTGTTGGTTCAGTACCTTGGCAGCAGCGAAGTACTGGCCAAAGGCTGTTTGACTGGTCGATTAACTTGGCTATTTTTCATTTAGTAGTTGTATGAGTTTGTACTTTTAGTGGATAGATGGCGCCAGCAAGCGGAGAGCGGTAAGCAATAATCAACAGATACACATTTTTTTAAAAATACAAGTAATGAGTACTGTATTTACAATATCCATTGCTTTATCATATTTGTATTTTACGTTTTAAATAAAAACGAAGTTAAAACAGCAGTGAAGCCAAACAGTTACAGTTTAAATAAACTCTTGTGCAACTCATTTTGCATACCCATATATTACAATTTTACAGCGCACTTTCCCGTGGAATTTAAATGGACTGATTGTTTTCACTTCAAATAAAAAAGCGGTTTTTATTAAATAACTAACAATGTTTTGAAGCTTGTATTTTTTTCCATTGAAACAGCACATCTATGCAAGGACATTTTCAGAACAAAGTCGATATGCTGTTCCACTAATGTGTATATGTTTATATTTTCATACGTTTGCATCACGTCTCCCCTGAACTCCTTTCTATTTCATTTCTCTTTTTCTCTATCTTTGTCTATTATTTTATCTTAACTATCTATCTATCTTTTATATCATCTCATATATGAGCTTCATTGATTACACTATTCCATTCTGTAGCATTAAATGTTTCCTTTATCACACGTGTCACTTCAAATTTTCATTACTTTTTTTGCTTTCACAGTGTGGGACAATCTAACAAGCCCTGCTTTGTATATTTTGTATATATATAGCAAACCTAAACTATGGTATATCTAAATTACTTATGTGCTCAAAGTAAACTGTATATGTATTTACTAAGTAACATACAACAGCGATAATTCTGTTGTTTATCTTTCAACCCCACAGTGTTTGAGTCAAGTTAGTACATTTGTAATGATGCTGTACATCTATATCTGTTGTATACACACCAGTATTAAAGGAAATAGCAATATCACTATCTTTGTTTACCATAGGTTGACCTACATCTAAAGACAGTTTAAATCATTTTTTCCAAAATTTGCTTCCTATTATGTATCTTACTGTTTGTTATTCATGTTTTGTTTCTTTTAATGTATTAGTGTTGATGTGAAATAAATAAACAAATAAGTACAATATAGATAAATGCATGAATCATAGAACCGCAAAATCAGACTTAAATTTACAGAAACATAAACTTCATAACAAAAACTAGATACATTTTACCTTCACTGTATTAACTTCAAAGGCCACTTCGACCAACCACTGCCTTGAAAAATCTCTATTACTCTATTTGGGATTACTTTCGTCATACAAAATACGGCTATTCTCTACGGGGTGTGCGATTTGTTTGTACGTGTCTGTGCAGATGCAGTGGAATGCTACCTTAGGCTCACAGAATCACATACCAACTATTTAGAGATCTATACTTACAATTCTAAGAAAAAAAGTTTGTTTCATAAAACATTTGACATGAATTTAGTCTAAAGTGTTTGTAAACAGATGTGGTTACAGCCATGGACTATTTGTTGGCATCCTTCTATCTCGGAAGACAATGGGGTGTGCGCCAAGAGAGTCAGTTATTGATCACATTGATGGAACTGCAGCATCGACAGTGGCTGAGCAGTCCGATCCTTGAACGTTTCCAGGGCGCACGCCTGGGCAAGGTGTATGGAGATCCTGAGTTGCACAGACAACAGGAACCCTCTCTGCCGGAGTCAGTGAGCATGCTGCACTGATCCGCCTTCAGGGCTCTTGATTTGGAAGGTTTACTCCTCTACACATGGCCGTTGGGTCACTTGACCACCCCCCTAGCCGTTGGCTGCTTGTGCAGCTCCTCCACCTAGTGTCGAGATGCAGTGTGGGCATACTTTTTTACGTAGACTATTAGAGCATTAAATACAGCTCATATTAAATTATAATACGCACATGTACACGAGCAGTAAATGCTAAGCCCCACCTCGCTCGGCGACTGTCATTAAATCTTACATTCAGCAGGGTGTAAATAAAATCATAATTGGTGCATCTTCCTAAACTGCCCAACTCACCGTTAATAGAGCATCCTGAAACTGAATTCATAATATGTAAAATATGCAGTTCTAGATAATAAGACACAATTTGATTATTTTCCGCGATGAAGAGAAATACTACATGTACTATGCTCGCCAGCAAAACTGCTAAAAGACAATTTATTTCTATCAAAATTTCTATATTTTCAATCCATTAATTACAAGTAGGAATAATTATCATGAAACAACGATACATACTGTACAATGTCTTCCATAAACAGATAACAATTATTTTAATTTCTAGATATTATCCACAATCACTATGACTTTACTGATAGTTTTTACAAACTGTAAAACTCGCGTTGGCGAATCAAAAATCAGGAATTATTTAATAACAAAACACTGAAGTATATGATTAAAGAACAGCATTTGCAATGCAAAGATAACTTGTTTGGCCAGCATTTGCAATGCAAAGATAACTTGCTCAGCCAGCATTTGCAATGCAAAGATAACTTGCTCAGCCAGCATTTGCAATGCAAAGATAACTTCTTGGACAACAAATGAGTGATTCTGACCCGACGATAAAAATTACCAAGTAAAATGCACCTGATTTGTACCAAAGGCTTGTCTAATTTTCTAGCAACAATAACTTTTATATACACACACTCACATACACATACATGTATACTGTATATACACATACAATGAGGTCAACAAAAGCATAGTGTATTAAATTTAACCTAAATATTGACTGTATTTTTGAAATTTTCCATGAACATTTGATTTTTTCACACAAAATTACAAACGACTGAAATGAAGCAATTTTTTGTGGTTAAATTACCAAACTGTCCGGTTGTATGAGCAAAGCGAGGACAATTACGTTTTAGCAAAGAGACGTACCACAATTTTATTTTCAAAAATGTAACAATTTGTGCCTATCTATGCATCATATCTGTAATTTTAACGTTGTCCTAAGCAAAAATTTTTTCTTTGATCCATTAATTACAAGGTTAATAATTACAACTAGATATCAGTCAGCATCATGTAGACCCAGTCACATCCGATGCTGGCATAATGCCATGCTGCTGCAGCTGTGTCCGTAATACGGCATTTTCGTTCTTTAATTCTTCGTACTGATTTCTCAAAAGCTCGTTATCTACCTAAATTTAAAAAGCAGACATGACAATCACGCCAACTCAGTCAGGTGTACGTACTATAAAGCGATATGTAAAAAACTTTTTTACATACCTGTAATCGTTCCATATCTTTTAAACTATCAGTCATTCTAACGGTGTTTGCTCTCAGCTCTTCTATATAGTCGACAGTTTTGGCAAGAATCCCACCCTTACTCTGAATAACAAGAGAAAATGGAAGATTTATTCGTGTGCTATAAGTTAACAGATTAAATAGTCTCACATGCCCATATACTAGATTAAATCTAGCACAACAACATTGACAATAATATCACTCTACAGAGAGAGGTACAGGGATGAGAATGACAAATTGCAAAAAACTCTGAAACAGGCCGGGGTTTGGGGGCCGCGTAGGACCCCATGGGTCACAAATTGCAATTTTGGGACCATAGAGAGCCTCTAATTGGACTTAAAATATCAATTACCTTGTTTCATGCATAATTCAAAATACCAAACTATCAGGATACATGATACCTAATTGTCTCAAAAATGCTCAAGTACTGACCGCGCCTATGCAAAAGTATATAAAAACTGTCTGCAAGTGACTCAAATAACTCCGCACAATTGATTCTATATTTTTATACATAGAGATATACACATGGTTACACTGATGTACGTGATGTAAACAAAGTGACAGCCTGCCAACTAGCGGTCAGTTTGTGAAATAATGTACTGGGTCCGTAAAAATTTTCTCAACGAATTTATGTGATTTACAAAAATGGCACTGCTAGTCTTAGTAAAACTCGGAATTCTGCATATCCGCAGAAAATTCTCATCCCTGGTTGCCCACCAACCCACGTACATTTCTTCCTAGTGTAATAAAAAATAAACCGACGGTAGGAAGACACAATGGATCTGACTGGATCCATCAATTCATGATCAACACAACTCTACGACAACAATTTACCTGATTCGATACTTGTCCTTGCTTACATTGATCAGTTATGCAATCGGGAACTATTTTGGCCAAAGCTAAAATCCAATTGTTGATCTTGTCTCGACGGCGACGTTCAACTGAAATTCACAACTTTAAATTTTGAAAAAAATGGCAACATGGAAATTAATGAACTGAAAGTTGCAATAATCTAAAAAAAATTGTAATGATATTTTCGGTTAAGCCTGTTTACAACAGGAATAAGAATGACAAATTGCAAAAAACTCTGAAACAGGCCATAGGCAGCAACAAATTGCAATTTTGTGACCATAGAGAGCCTCTAACTGGACTTAAAATACCAATTACCTTGTTTCATGCATAATTTAAAATACCCAACTATCAAGGATACACGATACCTAATTGTCTCAAAAATGCCTAAGTACTGGCCGCTCCTATGCAAAAGTATATAAAAACTGTCTACAATTGATTCTATATTTTTATACATAGAGATATACACATGGTTACACTGATGTACGTGATGTAAACAAAGTGACGGCCTGCCACCCAGCGGTCAGCTTGTGAAATAATGTACTGGGTCCGTAAAAATTTTCTCAGCGAATTTACGCGATTTACAAAAATGGCACTACTGGTCTTCCAAAAACTTGAAATTCCGCATATCCGCGGAAAATTCTCATCCCAGGTTTACGCTAATCTGTCAAGCAACAGACTTGACAACACATTTCATGCACTAAAATTATTCTTCAAATACGTTTTTAATGACTCACAAGTTGTTTATAGCTTTCACGTGAAAAAATGTAAAATAACATTCAAGTGTTGCTAATAGATATTTTGCCTCTGTCCAAGGTGGCATTTACACATAATAAAAAAGTTTACATTACTTGTATGATTTTTGTGAAAGATTCATTCAAGCTTTCGTACTTTTATTGCTGAACATCACAAAAGTGTAAACACGTAGCGAACACTGTGTCTCACATCCTCCAGCACAGAAAAATTTATCCTTCATATCAATTTTTTAACTATGTTTTAGCTAATAAATGAACTTGTTAATTTAAGTATTTCAGGAAGTACTTCACTTAGTAGTATATCATGCTGTTTTCACATTTTCTTGAACTAGTAAGTACTTCTGTTTGTTCTTAAAGTTACTTTTGCAAAGTTGCATCACCTTCGTTATGGGTTTGCCTCCGTCGTTCATCGCGTCCACCAACTCGACCTGAACCGTCTGGTTTTGATCCGTAGTTTGACCTCGGCGCCAAATTTCTCTGTACGCCTCCGTGCAGAACATCAGACGGTGACATCATCACATAAAATTGTCCTAAAAAAGAACCCTCAATTTGTAGAACACGTGTAAAACTGTGTAATCCACAAACGAAAATACGGCACCCAATGCATAAAAGCTAAAAAAAAGCAAACAGAACTCTTTACAAAAACTATTTGCAAGAACTCGCTCATTTCTTTCCTCGTTGTCCACACAAATTCAAAGCTTACAATAAAAAACACATGTGAACCAGCAGCCATAAATTCCAAGCTACAGGATATGCATTAACCCTTTCAGTCCCAAATTATTTTTTTAATAAGAAAAAATTTTTTGGCTTGGTACTTCAGTATGTCCATCTTCTTTACGCATAATAATTATTTTCTTTCTACCTGTGCCCGCGTGCTACATTGGGATTCAATGGAAGCATAAAATGCGTTTCATTTTGCGACTGCCGATAATTTTTTAAAGTATTTAAGACATTTAGTATGCACGCTATGCTGATCTGTACAAAGTCATCTCTAAAGTACTGTACCTTGCGTAGTTTTTTATGCTATGTACATTTTTTAGTTTGCCATTTTATCACCATTTTTAGTCTATTGTTATTGGCTTAAATCAAAATAACTATTAACAGATCAAATAACTGTCAGTTTTAAAATTTTATTAATTTTAAAGGCAGAAAATATTCTCGTATCCTACGGGATACAATGGGTATGAAAGGGTAAAAACCTTAACGACTACATTATCAATAAAAACCTCAGCTGACCTGAACTAGCCGTCTGAGCAATTGTTGAATTATCTTGTCCAGCATCACCGGCACCAGTCGAGGGAAAATAAGCGAGTTTAGCATCCACAGCTTGTGAGCCATTGTTGGTACCATTAAACGGCGTCTGAATTACTGCCTGCAAAAGAACACGTTTTTTTATTGTATTAAAACAGCAGAATTTTGTTTCTCTTAAAAAAGTCACAAATTACATTATCAAAAATTTAAAATATGATGTTACAATATCAAAACTTGTTATAAAAAAATTAAAAACACAGTGTGTTGACACCAACCTCAACAGAATGAGCAATGAAAGATGTAAAAATTCTAAGAGAAATTATAAAGTGTAAGAAGGGAATGTTGTCTTACATCTAGAATCCTTCTTAACAAACACAGAAATAATTGTATAATGTTTCTCCAGTATAAAGACGATACCTCTGTCACATGACAGAAACCTAGTAGGCTTCAGGCAGATTATAAACAATGGGACATCAGACGATACTCTTCAATCAATATACCAGCAAACTATCTTGGAACGTGACATTATCGTAATTAAGATCAATAATAAAGGCCAAAATACAGAACAAATTTCAAGCTTTCACGAAATTTTTTATTTGGAAATTTTACATTTATAGCACTTTTCAGGCATCCATTTTCACACTACTGAAATTTACTAGACTAATCATTGAAGGACAAAAACACACTCTTCATAAATGAAGCTTGAAAAATCATGTTGAGATTTTGTATCACGTTACACTGTCACTCAAACCAAAAAGAGCTTGTATTAGCAACAACACTGTATAAAACTTGCAAATTTAAACACCTGCGATAACTATTAGTACGGTTATTTTGACAGTAAGTCGTTTAAAGCAAGTACAGATGCAAAATAAACAAAGCATTCGTAAGTGAGTACTTTGATGGCTAAGCAAAGGTGTAAATTACTTCACCTTGTCGACAGAATTCAAGTCAAGTTTATCAAGACACTCTTGATCTTGTCAGATACATTTTTTGGTGAAACAGTGACTGGTTTTGGTTCACACTGGGATAATGAGCCAATGACGTTTGACACAAACGTTTCAAATTATTAAAAATTTTCTTTTCCAATTACATAGGTTTCTCAAGCAGATAAGTGTAAAGATAAGTAATATAACTTTGTACGGAGTTTTTTTTGCGATATACATTCTTCCTACTTAAATTCCAGTCCGCTTACAAATGCTATAAATTCACTCCACATCGGCCAAACGTGTGACTGAGTTCAGTCTATGCCAACCAGCAATTTAAAAAATGCGAAAACTTGAATGTTCACCTACGCCTAATGTGATGGGCTCTTGGTTTAAAAACACAAATTTTGTTACAGAAATCAAAATGAAAACAGAGTCTGCAGTGCACTAAAATCTGCTGATGAAAATATTAAATAGTAAAATACTAAAGTAAAAAATACTTGTGAAATATTAGTCTAAATACTAGTAAAATATTAAAGTAAAAAATACTTGTGAAATATTAGTGTAAATACTAGTGAAATATTAAAGTAAAAAATACTTGTGAAATATTAGTGTAAATACTAGTGAAATATTAAAGTAAAAAATTTGTTCTTAACAATCTTAACAATGTAGCAACACAATAGCTTTTTAGATGTAGTAAAATGAACTGAAAAAGAGAGGCCTTCTAGTCCTTCCTACTAAGTTTCTCAACACCAGTGCCCAGTCACATCAGCATGTTTTGATTAAGTCTTGCCAATTTGAAAATCAACAAAACAATGTCAGAACAACCGAACTTTCCATCGCCGTAAAGTCCTCAGTTTTCTCCAGCCACTTTGAAACAAGAACTGTCACCAAATCATGAACGTGTTACATTCTCTGCAGCACATACTTCAAAGTGAGATTTCAAACTGAGACATTCTCTGCAGCACATATTTCAAAGTGAGATTTCAAAGTGAGACATTCTCTGCAGCACATATTTCAAAGTGAGACATTCTCTGCAGCACATATTTCAAAGTGAGACATTCTCTGCAGCACATATTTCAAAGTGAGAAATTCTCTGCAACACATATTTCGAAGTGAGACATTCTCTGCAGCACATATTTCAAAGTGAGACATTCTCTGCAGCACATATTTCAAAGTGAGACATTCTCTGCTTCACTTCTGAAAAGCAGCTCAATGCACAACACATCGCAAATAAATGAAGTTTACCTGTATACCCTGAGAGCTTGTGCTAAAAGGTGACGCAACAACTTCTCCTGAACCGTCTGCAGCCACTTGCACAACTCTGTACGTTATTTGTGCTGAAAGTAAAGTCAAAATGACAAATGAACCGTCTGCAGCCACTTGCACAACTCTGTACGTTATTTGTGCTGAAAGTAAAGTCAAAATGACAAATGAACCGTCTGCACCCACTTGCACAACTCTGTACGTTATTTGTGCTGAAAGTAAAGTCAAAATGACAAATGAACCGTCTGCAGCCACTTGCACAACTCTGTACGTTATTTGTGCTGAGTTGCTAAAATGCACAGTGACTTTCTGAACACCTTGTATACGTATGTATATGTTATCATACATGATTGCCGTTTTGTTTTTAGATAAATCACGCAAATATGTGTCTTATCTACAGCACTGCCTAGGGCAGACGTATATAATAGCGCACATGTATTAGAATGTGGTTAAGATATCTAGAACTACCAGTTCAGTGGCTCATTACAGAAGCACAGCCTTGACGAGTTACATTCCAGTCTTGCCACAACCATCCAGTTTGAGTACTAAATGGTGAACTCTGGCTTCTAGTTTTCTGAATTGTTTAAAGAAAAATACAAAAAAGTCTTGCTCATTTGGCATAACAAAAATATAAACTGGACAACAGACATAATTTGTACATACCCCCTCCACCATCCGGCCTTAACTGGTACTGCACAGTTGAAGGGTCAATTGTAATACCAGCTGATACTCCTGCCAAACCTCCTTGGTCTCCACTAACATCTATATATAAAAAATGGTAGCTGTTATTGAAATGTAGAAAATATATATCCTAAAAATAAAGTAGGACAAAAATTTAATCTATCAAAAGTTTAAAGATTAATGAAGCTCTGATCAAATAATCTACCATACACATTTCATTAAAATATTTCCAAAGTAGACAACAGCTTGAAAGTCGGCCTCAAGCAGCACAGAACATTTTCATTTCCATTTATTGCAGTATGTATGATTACCATAAGTGATGATAAAAATGAGTTTCCGACAATTTGGCTAGCGCCTGGATACTATTAGTTAAGTTGCAATAACTAGAAAAATTCAAATGCTGCCAAACAACGAAAAAGAAGCAATGGAATGAAATTCGATAAACATTAAATTTTTTCAATTTTTAATACAGGTAAACTGGTTGAAAGAAGTAGAGGTCAAAAACATCTGAAATGAGCCAAGATTTCAACCAGAAACTTCTGGGCAGCAAATGCAGCTTCTTGAACCATTAAACTAAATAGTGTTCGCTTTCACTTTCTTATGATTGTTGGTGATACCAGTACCCTCTATTAGTAACTCAATGAAATCTGCAAACAGACAATTACTTTAATCCAGGAGTGTGCACATTGCGGCCCGCGAAGAGATTTGTCAACCTAATGAGTGTGGCCCGGGTGATCAATTGAGTGTACCCAGCTGAAGTCCAAGCCACGATCCCAAAGATAGTGCAGGTAGTTTTTTCTACTAGATCGGATGACATTAATCCTTACAAGACGGTTGTAGTTTAATGTCACTGTACTACACAGACTGTGTGATACACATTACTAATATGCATTGTAATGAAATTACCACTATATGTCCTGAAAGTAGAAATATATGCTTTGTAATATAAATTTTAATAACTTCTAAAATAGTTTCTTGAGTGTAGTAGTAATGATGTACGCAGGTCGGATGCAAAAAAATCATTATTCAGCCTTTCTGTACTTGGCTCCTTGATCAAACTGCTCATGGCCCGCAAGAATTGCGGGAAAGTTTAATGTGGCCCGGCTAGTCTGATAATTTGCACACCCCTGCTTTAATCTGTCTTCTACAGCATTAAGTGATTCTCTGTGCAAGTACTAACCTGTTGTATACATCTGATGTTTGCTCTCCTCCATTTGTGAATAATTATTAACCTGGTCATCCTGCTCACCTGGGTCGCTAGATTTATCTTGTGATCTAAGAGACAGCAATAATGTTATAATTTATATACGACAGTTACCACCTTATCTTTGACTGAGCTGCTGAAAAAATCTTTCAGAGTTCTTCTTTCTAAGAAACTTTATCACCACATCTATACTATAGGGCAATATTTTTTCTGTGATATTATTTCCACTACAACTCAATAAATTTCACTCGCAATAAAAAAACTAAAGAAAAGATTAAAGTTATCAGTTTAGTCGCTGTAATAACGACGACGTTAACTTAGCAACAGCAGTATAAAATCGGCTCCACATTTTTTATATAACTTCCCACAAGATGATATGATAATGGCATTATTTAAACATAGATATTCTATGACAGTCCCTACAAGTATAAATTATGTATGAAAGTATTGCTACTTTTAAAGTGCAGCCTGCCTAGTGTACAAAGTTCGAAACGCTTCCGCCATCCTGGATTAAGACTCCATCATAACATTAGCGTATAACGTTAAGTTTATTCAGTATTTTCTCAAAGTTGAGAATGCACAACTGCTGTTCGGTTTTTGGCACATTTTTTATGTCACGCAATTCATCTAAAATACTCACGCTACTTCCAAAGAAGTGTCCAGCATATCCATCACGTGTGTTGATCACGGGGCCAAACACACAGGTCATGTGAGAGAAAGCTTGAGCATGTGACACAAAATGGCCGAATCGCCTTCTTTTCTCACAAATTCAGCAGTTGGCCTTGGCGTATTAATACCGAAGTAAGGCAGAACAAAAAGAAAGACACCTTTGACACATATTATTAGTAAAATGGAATGTAGACTGTGAATAATGTAGCTCAGCTGTCAGTTTATTTTACTTCACTATCAAAATTTCCTACATTTTCGTGCAATATTAGCGACCTACATTCAGTGATAAACAGAGCGCATTGATCCTTGATAAATCATCGAATGTCAAACGGATACGTATTAGGCACTGCGCAGGCGCAGTTTTTACTTATGCGCACACCAAGAGCAGGTGGTTCCCGGAACTGCCGTGATACCTTGCTAAAGTGATTTAGAAAGCTCGAGAATCGAGAAAATACAATCGAAAACCCAATCTAAGCCTGAGAAATAGAGTAATAGTATTTCGCAAAAGCTGGTATATAAAATAAAATAGACCTAGTGAATAAAAATAGGGCCAATTTTTCACAACAAACTTTCAGTGTCTGCTAACCTATCTCGACCTCGACGTTTTCTAGTCTTTCTTTCTCTTGTTCTCTTTCATAATAATAATGTGTCTTCCCTGTCTCATAGTCATAGTCCCACTATATTCTCGCTAACAGAGTTGTTTCGTATTGCTTGTAAGCCGGTTAGCAAAATGAATTTGAAATAAGTTATAAATAAATCTGATCTAAACTTAAACCCCTAGCCAATAGGTCAATAATGAAAGAAAAGAATTAAGAGAGTATTAGTTATTTACTACTTTATCAAAACGCACCTGCTGTCACACTTTTCCGTTAAAAATTAGTTAGTTCCTGCATAGCAGCGTATTTGCGCAAAATGATGCGTAAATAAATTCACGCATATTTATACTTGCGTCGTCAAAATGGAACATACTGAAACGGAATGCACCAAAGCAGAACATGGCAGAACAGAACACAGCCAGACGGAATGGAACAACACAAAGGAGTGCAGAAATTCTACTTGACAAGTTTAACACAGCAGAGCACAGGAATGGGATGCAGAACTGAACTCAAAAGGGCAAAATTGGACAAGAATTAATATCAAAGCAGTACAGAATGGAATTAACAACCCTGAAGAGAATATAGCAAAACAGTCTAAAACAGAACAGAAAGCATTGACAACAATGCAATAAAAATTTTCAGTTTCAGTCAGATTTACATGCATTCATATACTGAAACGGAATGCATCGAAACCAATATGCAGCTGAGAAGAATGCAGGTAACAGAACGAGACAAGACAATACATTAAACTGAAGCTGAACAGCTCAAAACACAGAAAAACGGAAAATGAGTACACAGAATGAAACGAAATGGAACAGAACAGAACGAAGTAAAATAGGAAGACAAAGAACAGGAGCTACAGAACAGAACAGGGGCAAGACAGGACAAAATGAAGTACAGAAGAGAAGAGAAAAACAAAGCAGGCAAAGAGCGGTGCAGATTATAACAGAAGCAAACGAACTACACAGAGCAGAATGAAATTAAAAAAGAAAACAAGAAACAAAATGGCTGCAAGAACAAAGATTGAATTTAATGGTTGTTTTTGCTCATCTTCATTTTGTTAATCAATATCCAAAATTCTAAACCAGACATAGCTGTAACGGAGGCTTATTCGTTCTGTCCTTAAAATGAAAGATCAGATAAATAACGCATCGTTTTACTAATATAATAATTATAAATATTTTAGGAACACCGATATAGTATTGCTGTAGTTATTAATCTGTGGTGCGGATTGGTTACGACGTCAGCCAATAATCGCTCTAGTTGTTTGGAAGTTGGACCCAGTTGTGTATTTTATGATGTGTCATTCATGAGACGAAAACGCAAACACCTGAAAGCACGCTATGAATACGGTTGCAGTTTTATAACTCTACTGGTGCTGTCGCCGAGTAAAAATACACATGACATAAGCGTAACAGTAGGTGCATTGTGTCATGAACAAGGCATAAGTCTGTAGAGCAGGGAGAAATGTAAACACGTAAGTAGTATGCTTTATTACAAATTTATCATTTTGATATAATTTTTACTACTACTTCACTATATTTGGGATATGGGTGCTAAAATTTCACCAGTGATTAGTTATTATAATAAACTACTAACTAGTCAACTACAGTCCAGAGTCCACGCATCGGAGTTTTCCACTGTAAATTCTTGAGCTATTTCACGTTTTATGATCATTTATACAAGACGATTCTGTTAATCCTAGAGTTATTTAACATTTTATGATAATTTATACAAAGTACAGACAATCTCGCGGTAAAATTTTCAGCTTTGGCTTGCTTCTGGTTGGACCCGAAACGTCTCGGAGAGCAATCAGTGTGGCCGGTATTTTACGAGGCATTTTGTATTTAATAATACGCAAAATAACAGGCAGAAATTTTATAAAATGCTTCATTCTGTAAGCCTGTAGCGACGTGTATCAAAATTGAATGAATTCAGATCTGAATCCGCGAGCACGACAGTGTTTATCATTTGACGAATGATATGTCATGTCTAAAACAGTGTATTATCATGTGTCACGATATGGACTAACTTGTGTGCATGGACTCTTGTGAAATATTATCACTTGACTAAACCTGATGGCGCGATGCTCACAAATAATAAAAATAAGATGATGTGGTAAAAGAAAAATTTTCACCAAAATCATTAATAGTAAATTACGTTCACCACAGTAAATTTTGCAATTCGCTAGGAAACCAGACAAACAGGCGGAAAGTCTCGACGGTGTAACGGTGCTATTAGCCTGCTTTTAGCATTTATTTACGTAACTATCCAAATATAAATAAGTGAAGTAAGTTGATTACAGTAAACTGGCCACCGTGAGTTAATGAAAAGATTGTGGCAACAATTCGAACTTGTAATTCTATGAACTGCGTCATTGGAACGAATTTCTAAAAAAACAACCAAAATCTTAAGTATGAGGGCAATTAATGACCAGGTAAAAGTGGCCCTGTCTCACAGAACTACGTCTCACAGAACCTGTTTATTTCGTCTGCTGGAATAAGAGAAAATAACATCGCCCATTATCAGACTGCAGACCGGGCCACAAATACAACCAACAGGAGCTAATGCTTTACAGCTGACCTAGACTCAGCTATAACGGGCCAGCAGTGAAACGTAAATTTCGGCCAGATGGATGACTTTTGAATTCACGAATACTGGTGTTATTGAAATTTCTTGAATTTTAGTTAGAAAATTGTGTGATCCTAAAAATAAAATTTTGTCTAGGAACATAATGCCGGAACAGTCATGTTATCAATAAATTGTTATTGCTCTGCATGGCAAGAGAAACAGTAGAGTGGTCACAGCCTGCATGTGGCTCGGCTACGAATTTAAACAACATTGGGCCTGGCTAGTAAAAAGATGGATGACTGCGAAGAAAACTGGTTTTGCGCAGCTTTCGTCTGCCACATTGCGGCGACTATTGCTTTCATTGGGATTGACGGTTAAGGTATACCTGAGTACATCTGCCAACTTAGTGTCTGTTCTTAGAGGATGCTAATATTATTCTTGATAAGGAGCTCAGTATTAGTAGGCCCAGGAATAAGTTTCAGACAGTAGCTTGTAATGTGCCATACTGCATGTAGAAATAAAAACATTGGGTAAATTGAGAAGACAGGCAGTGACCAGTCCTGACCAGGTCCGCTAAACTGCCCGACTTTCCAAGACCATACGTCTTCTAAAACTATGAGGTGATTAACAACATGCGATTCGATTCTTATATTTTTATCTTACAACTGCCTGTCGTACCCGAACAAAACAACCACCCTCATTCTCAAAGAAATTTCCATTAATTTCCATTTTAAGGTGATCTCGAAAATGCCTTATGCCTATAATCATTTAATATATGCATAAAATAAATGTAAACTAATTACACGGTTTCAGCAAACAACTTGTAGGCGGGAACTGGGAGCGAACTCAATAACACCGCTCCTCATATCGAGCTCCATAACACCATACGACCGTGTCACCTCCAAGGGGTTTAATTCATTTATTAAATTTATACAAAATTAGTCCGAAGAAATTATTGAGTTAACCGACAAAAGATGAACACAAAACTCGTGTACCTTGTTTACTGAAAAAGCAGAATTAGCCTGTCTGGATTGTTTTTGCGTGGCATGGAAATTAAACTAGGGATAGTTTTGGATTTTTTTCTCTGTTGTCTTTGCAGGAAGGACAAATAAACAAACAGTATGCAAGTTGTAAAAGATGTCTTTCAAAAGTGCAAGCAACAATGCTCCCTCTTCAAACCCAAGAAACACGAAAACAACCAAGCTACTGAAATGACGGTTAGAAGCAAATGCGACACAAAATTTAATATTCATCAAGAGATAATCGACACCAAGCGAGGAACTGTAGAAGACTGCCACATAAGCAAAGTAACCCGCAGTGAAGACATTAGCGAAAGCCAAACTGGCAAAATAGACATCAAGAAATTCAATGTTGAAGAAGTTGGGTACAAAAGCGATGACATACACGATAAACTGACAAATCAAAGTGACAATACTCAGAGAATCAGTGACAGCAATAGTAAGATGGATTGTAAAGAACATTGTCGCTGTAAGAGCTCTTATGACAACAGCTGCAAGGAAAGTGAGGGTAAGAATGATAGTCGTTACAGTGAAACACACTACTACCTTACAAACCCAAGGGTCCCTAACAAAAAACACGGAAACCACTGGATTTGCAGCAAACATGCATGTAAGCATGGTAGCAAAAATAAGACCATGAGCAAACGTCACAGTACTTGTCCGGTATCACTATATAACCAATCCTGTGAAAACAGTCATGATGGAGCTGGTAGATTCGACACCTGTAATTATAAATTTAACATCTGTAGCTGTCACAGAGTCAATGACGAAAGGAACGGATGTGAAGGGCATATATGCTATAGAAGAACGGATCATAGCAAGAGAAGTAATAAAGTAGATTCCATGACCAACTGCAGCTGTGGTACTGGTTATAACATAGTCATTTCACTTAATGAAAAGATATCGAAAGAGAAAGTTTGTGATGCAAAAGAAAATCCAAGAGCTTTACCCGGGAGACGAAACAAGTCTTCGAGATCTTCAGCAGTCTATAATACTCAGCACTATGAGTCTGTTACAGCACTAAAAGACTTAGAACTCCAGCAAGGAAAACCACAGATTATGAAAGATACTAGTCAGAATAGTAAAATGCAGTCATCTTTGCCAAAAGACAGAGTTAAAGTCTCAAAAGTAAATATACGCAATGCAGAACAAAAATGTGAAGCAAGCGCTCATTATCAAGAAAGCCTTTTGGAAAGTACAGCAAGTGCATGTAACCATCACGAAATATCAACAAATCAGGATTCAAAAAGAGGCCTATGTCAAGGAAGAGCTGAAATCAAAATGAATTTGGCACAGCGGGAACATATCTTTGATCTTTATACATCTTTAGCCAGGAAATCTGGCAATGCAAAGGAAAAAATATACCAAGAAGTCGCAATGAAAATTCAGAAAAATGACAACAGACAAAGTATGAATATTAATGAACACACGACGACGTACCGAGTAAGAAGCGATCCTACAGAAAACTCCTCTGAAATGGTAGCAATCAACGTTTTGAAGGACTTATCTGACCCAGACATATTCCAGGCTGCATTGAATAGCGTAATCAAACCGAAGGGAATAAATACTGAGACACAGATAAACGTAGAGAATGCCAAAGAAAACAAAGAAATAAGCAACGTTCTAACAAAATCATTACACAATCTGGAAATCTGCAAAGAGCAAAAACATAAAAACAGTGAAGAGGAAATTATTGCGAACTTAATCCCCAGAGCTCCACATAGAAGAAAAGAAAGAGGAAGAAAAAATAATACAGGAAAGGAAAGGAAAGGAAGGGGTGATAAAAATAAACGGAGTACTTTGATAGAATCTGGTGATATTGAATCTAAGGCTTTTGGATTGCACGAAGGCAGAGCGTCAGCAAATAGCTTATCATCTGTCAATATGTGTGTTCATCCTACAGTACCATCACAGGTCACACCTGTCTGTGGAACACTGGAAAGCCAACATCAAAACAGTCAGGAACAGACAAATTCTCAGTTATCTAATAATGTACAAGATTCTCATGCTACTGAAACTTCAGATGATGAAACATGGCTTGAAGATTACCTAAAAAGTCAAGGCAATGGTCCAGAGGAAAGTAAGGAGATAAGAAATGAGCTTGAAAAGGCAGTACCTGAAATTGATCAAATTTTCTCACCACCTGGCACTGCTGACAATCATGGAGTTGAAGCTTTGACACATACTCAAACCTATACAAGTACACGCAACATTATGGCACCATGTGAATCACAGCAAACCCCAAACTCAGTCGCCAACAAACCTAACAGTTCCACAGTTATTTGTGCATCAAAGTTCTTTCTTCTGCATAATCAACCCACTACGTCTTACCTGTTTTATAAACCAGTAGAGAAATGCGATCGACGTGTTGCATTTGTTATTCCGAATCAAGTACCTGAAGCACCAGATACCACTAAAAAATTACGGAATATTTTACCAAAGCCTAAGAATATAGGCAACAACCAAACTAATGTAATGTCACAAACTGACTTGAACTCTAGCAGTATAGCATGTACACCTTCGACGTCACTTCAGGCTGGTAAGTACTCAGATCACATTTGCAGTTCTCATCCAAAAATGTCTATCACGATTCGAAAATATATTGTCGTTTCATTGAAATAATGACCATCTCTAGTCTAGACATTCTGAATGAAGAATAAATTCTTGACAACAACTACCATTATGTTGCTGAAATATCGAGCAGCGTTTTTCAAAAAAATCACCTCTAAAACTCATTTATCTGTATCATTTGATGAAAAAAATGTGAAAATATCATGTAAAAATCTTTCGTGTTACAAATGCTATTTATATTATAGAAATGGCTGCCTTCAATTGGCTAATAACTTCGATGCAATCAAAATAAATGAGAAAGTGTAAACTTGTTAAGCTTTACTTTGTTCAATAATGTCAATAGTAAAAACAACGTTAAGCAACATTTATTTCACAGAATCGGTATAAAAGCGACCACTGAAAAACTTTATGAACTGTCATATTTTTCAAATTGTGATCTACTAAGATAAGATTCAACTTTTTATAGGTGCAAAATTTGAAAGGACAATCGCTGAAGACCATGGAAGACCTCAAAGTGAAGTACACAAGGAAAGAATTAGAAAACAATTTGAAAGCAAGCTGAAACCATTCAAAATACATGAGGAATATAAAGAAGTGACTGCATCAAAAGCAAGCTGCGACTGGGCCTTCTTCAGAGAATATTTCACAACGTATGAGTATAAATATGCCTTTAGGCACAAGATTTATAATGAGTACAGAAATAATATCAGAAACAGGACATTTGATTAGGACTTTTAACAAAAAAGTTAGGGTTAGATTGCTGTTTGCACATACTGCACATTAAAAAATTCTACTTTGTTATGGCATTCAGTTCTTGTAGATCACATTGTCATTGAAAAAAACGCAAACTAATTTAATATTTCCATTATTCTGCTAATTGGCGCTAGTTAGTCTCATTGTACAGGTACAGTAAGGTGCTAAATAAATTTAATAAAGATGAAATCTTAATCTAAGATCCCACAGATACCAACACCATACATTCCCTGATTTAAGCATGGATGTCCATAATCACATCTAATAGTTTATGTTCTATAATTATGTGCTAAAGATGGGCAGATTGATTCCTGCTGTAGAAATGGAATTTTGGGATATGGAGAGAATTGTGACTCACAGGCACTGTGTATTTAGAAATTTTTTGTTAAGTTAATGTTTGCTTTCTTCTTTCTAGGTCATTTCGACATGCAATAATTAGACATAAAAAGGAAAAACTGTTTGCCTACATGCAACTCTACCTAGAAGACAAAAAAGCAAATATGCTGCCAAATGTAGACTTTCTAGACACATTTGGACAGGTAAATTGTTTATGGCTGTACCAACAGTACATAAAAAAACATTTTATGACTTGTCAAAGTCTATAAATCGCCAAAAC
This sequence comes from Tubiluchus corallicola, assembly GCA_030141605.1. Classification (NCBI taxonomy): domain Eukaryota; kingdom Metazoa; phylum Priapulida; class Priapulimorpha; order Priapulimorphida; family Tubiluchidae; genus Tubiluchus; species Tubiluchus corallicola. Next base: position 49,670 of record JAQGDQ010000470.1, read on the forward strand.
ATGTATGAGATTATTGCAATTAAGCTGTAGTGATGGACATGTTGTTTTCGTTTTAACTTACTGCAAATAAACTGCAATGGTAGACAGGTCGTTTTTGTTTTAACTTACTGCAAATAAGCTGAAATGGTAGACAGGTCGTTTTTGTTTTAACTTCGAAAGCAGTTTCTTTGTTTAAAGGGCCTGTAACACAAACATCAGTGCAAACGGAAATTCAAAGATAATTTCTTTTTACAACCAGAAGAAAACGTTGTTACAGTAACAATATAAAAAAAAATCCGATTTGACAAAAAAAGAAGGAAAACAGATAATGGAATGATAACATATCGAACTAATTTGTTGACTCAGAGAAGTTAAGCCATCACAGCACGTATGTCTTTCCAATAAAACTTGTACATGATAAAATTTAGTTTGCAAATTTAAAAGTGATAGAAGTCAGTTATCTCAGTGGGCCCACATAAACCCGAAGGATGAACAAGCTCATTTTTGAATGAATGTGATCTTTGGCATTAAAATGATACTTCTTTAGACGACACTCTTCGATGAAGCTGACGATCAAGAGCTGAGTTTTCTTATTGCTTCCGGAGTAGATCAGAACAAGCAAGGCCAGCACAGGATGTCGTCATCATTGGGAAATATCCTCCATTTTGCAGTAGAATCCGGTCGCTCGCAGACCACAGAAACACTGTGCAAGTTTCTCGATACTAACATGGATGAGACAAATTCAAGTGGTATAACAAAGATTTTGTCGTAATTTTCGTTATATTTTCAGCACATTTCATTTCAAATTATTAAATTGAAATTAAAGTTTTCACAACAAAATTGTAGCCATACTTAATCGTTACACTTAAGCAGATGTCATATCTCATTATACTAGTCACAGCATAGCAACTGAATGTGAAGCACCAATTAATGTAAAACTAATGTGAATCGGGACAGGTATTTCCAAGCAGTTGTAGCAAGCTGAACAAATCTAAACTTGAACTCTCATTAAATATGGTTGTTGATTCATTTTGTAATGCACCCTACATGGTATAATTTTGTTTGCTTAGCGCAGTTCTATTTCAAGGTTTGGCTCCGCTCCATCTAGCGGTGATGCTGAAAAACAAAGATGCAGCACGGCACATTGTCACGACACTCCTCAGTTCTGGTGCTGAACCCAACATCTCCGTAAGTACAATTTAGCCCATAAAATTTGTTTAATAAAGAGATTATGTTGATGTGAAATAAATAAACAATTATATACAGCATAACTGATGTGCCTTGAGTTCTATACAGAACTTAGCAATAATCATAAATCATTGATAGTTTATTAAAACGCTGTAACGTTGGATGAATATAAACTTCATAGCTTCTGAAATAGCCTACAAAATTGCTAGCTTTAAAAGCAGCCGTCGGAGTGATAATGCATCCCATATACAGTAGGTGCCGCTTAATAGACTCACTTTGGGACCGACGTGTTTTGACCCAATTAACCGACTGAACCCATTAACCGATGGATGTAGTATTACTGGTATAGAAGTATGAGTAATCAGCTTACTATGCACGACAAAGGTTTTTAATGAATTTTCGAAACGAAGTAATGCCTAAATTTCTTTGTGCAGTTAAAAAATGAATGAAATTTTTAAATGAATTAAAAAGTGAATTAGCAAGAAATTAAAAAGTGTACTTTTCCAAATCACACTAGTCTGTTTATTTGCAAAAATTACTGTACCTGCATCACTGACTGTTAACTGATTAAGCGTGAAAGTGTGATTTGCAATGAGAGCAGAAATTCTTGGGTAATGCAATGGATGAGCACATAACTGATTCAAAGCAAAACCGCTACACTAGCGTATTAGCGCATGATAAACGTAAACATACTTGCTTACAAACAAAACAGTAATTAACATGATTGTTTCTATATATATTATAGTGCACAAAAGCGAGGTAAAGATGACATAGAAGTAGGAGGGGCTCTTTGGGCACATACAAATGTCTTAAGTACCGTATATACTCGCATATAAGCCGAATTTAGAACTATAAAATACAATACTGAAATCAGGGGGTCGGCTTATATGCGCATGAAACAAAATGAACACAAGGACAGACACTAATGCCAATTTTCCAGCCACACACTTTCATCGCTATCTGACTCTTTATTTGGTTGTGTGTCACCACTGGTGTATTGGAGGGGGATCGTGGGGGATCGCCGTCCACCCACTTTTTTTTAGAAAAAATTCACATTTCAATAAATGTCTGCTTTATGTATTCATTAGATAAAAAATATTAAAAATGTATAAATATATGTGACAAAAAGGGATCAATTTTGTTGATTGGGTATGGAGTAAAATTAGACAAGTTGATGGTCGGCTTATATACGGGTTTTCGCAAAAACTGGCCATTTTAAAGCAGTTTTAGGGGGTCGGCTTATATGCGATGTAGGCTTATATGCGAGTATATACGGTATGTGAAAGAAAAATATTGAGTCAAATTTGAGGACTATCTTTGTGTATATGTATATAACAAAGAGAAAACGTACTGTACCAGATTACAATAACCAAGTCAGACAACAGACAAATATACACATGACAAGATTAGGTACAGAGTGTCCCAAAATCACGAATGTGTCTTTTATTGCAGGTTGCTACAAGCGGTAAAACACCACTGCATCTTGCAATGGAGAGAGAATACTTTGACAAAGAAATCGTGAAGTTTCTCGCCAATTCTCCCAGTTAGTAACATAGAAACTTATGTCAGATTAAAATTGACTAAAGACTGACTCCGTATTGAATTTACAGAATCACAGATGGGGCAGTAAAATCATACTATGTCTTTCGGTCATTCGATTTGCCCAGAGTTAAAACATTTTCACCATTTTTGAAGTGCCAGCTACCAGAATAAAGTCCCGCTCATGGCACATGGACATCTTAACTAGGATGGGTCACAGTCAACTCTTAATAATATAATTCAAAGAACATGTTAAGACATGCTAGCAATTAATCGAAAAATTTTATAAAAATTTCAGTGATTTGACAATCCAGTTGGTACTACTCAATTTCAATGTAACTTGGCATCTTAAGAGATAATTATTAATTAACAAACGTAATAATTTATTAGAATATTATTTCACAAACCATCCTACTTTATTGCAGAGATCGATGTAAACCGGAACACATACAACAAACAGTCCCCACTCCATGTTAGCATGGCAGAACTGCTGGATGACATGATAATAAACAACAATGATGAGGAAACATTAAGAACGAGAGACATGAAAGACTGTATGTTGATGCTGGTGCAAAAAGGTGCAAAAGTAGATCATATGACAGAGCTTAAGAACAAAGCCACCGAAAGGTTCGGGCAAAACTGCAACTTCATCACGGTAAGCAGTAATCTTTCAAAAAATTTAAATAACTACTTTTGCCGTCGCCAGTTGTTGTGATTGTCATCTTTTTCTCACTCGAGTGTTTACGCACCCCATGCTGAAAACATGGAGAAAACGCTGCTGTACCACTTCTGTGGGTGATAATAACCATGTGTTTCTATGGCTGCATTGGCCATTTAATAGGCCTAGATAAAGATAATAATAATAATCTTTATTTAAAGTCGGCTTTTTGGTCAACAATTGGCATTAGCTCAAGGAGCTATTATCGCCGACTGTAAATAATAACAGAGATTATTATTACCCCACTTTTACCCTAAATACCAGGCGTCAGGCAGGGCAAAGCGGTACCATTTTAAAAGTCTTTGGTATGACCCGACTGCTGGTTCACACTCACGACCTCCCAGACGGAAAGCAGACGCATTACCACTAGACTAAAACGTCTTATCTAAAGATACATACGGAAAGGAAAATTATCAGAAAAAATTGTAAAGCCATATTTTTCTTGCTCACATTGTAATATATTACTTAATGAGGTCTAACAGAAATGTTTTTGTCAGCACCAAAAATAAAGCACAAACACTGCTGACAAGTACCAATGAAACACAATGGCAAAATGATCATTGTCATTGCCAGTTTATTGAAATTTGAAAGAAACACAAAACCTTAATATTTCACATACCCCATGGTCAGCAGGAATACGAGAAATAACATGTCAACTTTGTAAGTGCTGCAGAGAAAATGCACACAGATTAAATTACAGGTGTATACGGTAATTACCATGTTTGACCTACACGAATTCAATGTATTACTCCACTTTCACGCACTTTTAAACACAAAATCACAGCCATCTGCGTCGAGAGCTGGATTTTTGCTTTCTGCATGTCAAACTGTGTAAAAAATTCTTTAACGCAAAAATAGCCCTACATAACTTATAAAAAAAACTTGGTCATTACCAACATTGTCAAGTATCATATTCCTTATTTTAAATTTTTTCTACATTTTTCTGTAGTTTCATCAGAATTTGAAGAGTTGCTCAAGGATTACAGCGGGAGCTCTCTCTGGAAAGACAGTTCAAGAGTAAGACATAATTAGACTGGTTTACTAACAAGTATTCCTAACTACATGTATTGATACTAATTAAAAAAAATAAACACCAACTTAAATCTCCAAATTAAACTTCCATCAGAAGCAGATAATCGGATTTTTATCCATGTATTTTGGAAGTTACTGTTTCAACACTCATATGAAAGTCATATGGAAGTTGATAGGATAATTCTGAAATGCCACAAAAGTAAATCATTTTGGAGTACCAACTTAATTTATTAGTATAAATGTGCAAATGTTCCAGTAACTAATAAGCAGACGTGTGTTTCATTATTATATTTAATCAGATTGCCGTGAACAAATATATTATTTGCGACAATTTTCATAGTTTTGTATGACTTAAATAGATTAGAAGTATTCCAAAATGGTTTGTACAATGTCGAATAATTGTCAATCAGAAATAATGCTGTAAGAGCTAAATTGTTATGTGAAATAGGATAGCACTCTTCTGTGATTTGCCATGATCGTAAATGTAAGAGAAGTGAAAATGCCCTTGAATCTCAAAAATTAGTGTAATTCTGGCTTTTAACACACCACAAGCTGTTATCTCTACTCACCCGTTTCTGACAGTACACCACAAATAGTTATTTATAGTAAATGTTTATAAACTCAATAGAAAAAATATTTGCTCAAGCTATATCTAATTGATGTCAGGTATCCTTGTCAGTTTAAATGTAAATTTTGTTTTCTTAATTGGTAATTTTAGCTTTTCTTTTAATTTAGACTAGCAAAGGCCCCGCAAAAGATTTTGCGTATAAATACACGTGTAATCAATAATACGCGAACATCCTACACAGTCCTCATTTATAACGCAAAGCCTGTAACTTTTTGCTGAATTAAAGTTATAAGCAGAGTAGAGTACAATGGATGACGTCAGAACAATGCCTTTGCGTCAGCAGTTTTCTAAGTGAAAATTGCCGAAAATAGAACTCCTAATTAACTCGTTGATACTCCTCTCGGTGGACCTGCCCTAAAATATAACCCACATCATCGTGTAGCCCTGTTCTTCCTCTTTGCAAAGAGCTATATGTCTCCTTCCGAGAATCCCACCAGGCGCCGCTAGAACGTTTTTTCCGCATGCTGTTTGATCAAAATTTCGAAAAAATCGCGAGTTGGGTCCGGAAAAACGCCCGTTGCGGGACGCCGTGGCCCTCTCGGGAACTCTAAATAGGCCTATGACACCCACCGCTAAACGGGCTATCTATCCACACCCAGCACCACCCTCGACCCGTTCCCGTTCTCTACATCTCAGTCGTATAACTTTTACAAAAAACGGCTGAAAAATGGCCATTCTTGGAGGTTTTTCGCCTCCCGTTCCTCCCGGTGGGCCCGATTCGAAAAATAAACCCCCAATGAGACGACACTAGATCGAGACCTTTAGTTTGATGTATAGATCGCCGCAAATGGTGCCCTCGTCCGGGCTGTAGCCTCGAATCTTATATATAAATAAATATATATATTAAGATACCAAGAATATTAATATATCTTTTAATTTAGATTTCAATTCAACCTCTTCATGCTTTTTGTATCTCTTATTTTACTGACATTGTACACTTTATTTTATATGTACAGTCAACCCTCGTTAAACCGGACTAATTGGGGGGTGGGGTGGTCCGGTTTAGCCGATTGTCCGATTTATCCGATATGCCAATATGTGGTCTATATTATACAGGAATAATCACCTTAATAAGACCTATATACATTGCACTATATGCTGTGCACTATATACTATATTGTATTTTACTTTAAAATAGTTAACCTATGAGGATAAAGAAATTATTGTACAGTTGGTAGGCCGTGTTGTGTTTAGCGCTCCGGCTTGGACGGAAATCGGTCAGTTTCCTTTACCACGGATGACGTGCGTCTTATCCGATATCCGGGCTAACGGGGTCCGGTTTAACGAGGGTCGACTGTAGTTTCATCTGTAATCTCTTATTATTGTATCTTTCTGTGATGATGTACGAGAGGATGAAATCTATCGAGGAAAAAATGAAGAATTTTTGAGATTTATGGCCATTTTGACTTCTTACAATTGTAAACTGTTATGTATTGTCATTCATTGTCGAATTATTCTTGGTGCTCAACACTAATCAAAGAAAGTTAAATCTTGGCCATTATATGATCTCTAAATTTTTAAATAAGATTGCAACAAAAAATTGTGTGAGTTTATATTTTATTTTCTGACACAAGCAACAACATCATTCCACTATACCAATATTTTTCATAAGTTAGTAAGAAGTGAGAAATAACATGGACTCCCAACCCAACATTTTTGCATTTTCTTTTCTTCACTTAGTTTAATTTAAGAAAAGAATCAAAGATTTTACTATTAAATCACTCTATCGACAATCTTAAAATTGAGATTAAAGTAGTCATCCTACTTAACATTTTTAAATAGCTCAACGTACTTTATGACTTTGACTAGCATAACATTTTGTTCGTCGTTTGCTGTTTCGTTCCTAGTCCTTAACATGACATTACAACAATCCTCAGCGTGGCTAGCTTGCCATGGAACAACATGACATTACAACAATCCTCAGCGTGGCTATTTTGCCATGGAACGACATGACAATACAACAATGCTCAGCGTGGCTAGTTTGCCATGGAACGACATGACATTACAACAATGCTCAGCGTGGCTAGTTTGCCATGGAACGACATGACATTACAATAATGCTCAGCGTGGCTAGTTTGCCATGGAACGACATGACATTACAACAATGCTCAGCATGGCTAGCTTGCCATGGAACGACATGACATTACAACAATACTCAGCGTGGCTAGGTTGCCATGAAACGACATGACATTACAACAACGCTCAGCGTGGCTAGTTTGCCATGGAACGACATGACATTACAACAATGCTCAGTGTGGCTAGTTTGCCATGGAACGACATGACATTACAACAACGCTCAGCATGGCTAGTTTGCCATGGAACGACATGACATTACAACAACGCTCAGCGTGGCTAGTTTGCCATGAAACGACATGACATTACAACAATGCTCAGCGTGGCTAGTTTGCCATGGAACGACATGACATTACAACAATGCTCAGCATGGCTACTTTGCAATGGAACAACATGACACATCTAAACTGACACACTCATTCCCCAGTAATTTAATATACTGAAATTACAATATTACCAAACCCAATTCACAAAATTCACACACTGCACAACATATAATAAAAAAGTATCTGTCAATGCAAGCTTAGATGTTAGAAATGCTTCAGTAAAGAGATTGACCCACACCACACTGAAAGCAACATGTTTGCCATTCTGAAATTGGAGAGCATTTGTGCATACACTGTCGAATGTCTAGTGTTTATGCCAGTAATCATACTGATGGTAGAGTGATGCATGATGTTTTATCACCTTGCAAGAAAAAATATCTCTTCACAGTCGCACTGCCTGTAACACAATCATCATACTTAAAAAGCAGCATCAAGAAGATTCAAAAACCAGCTGGAAACATCAGCTTAAGAGCAATCTGAAAAGAAATGACATCGACCCCTCAAGCGGGTACCTTCATGCCATCAGATCTTGGGCTTTGACGAGCGCAGTAGATGATGATAATTTGGCAAGATCTTTGTCAGAAAATCCAGCTGTAATGTCTGAGGCTGAAAGTAAATAAAAAATATGAGAATTCATTTCAAAAGTCACCTACATGCACGTTTTATTCAGTTAAATTTACAGCAAGTCTTCGATGTGTCCACCATTTTCAGTGCAAACTAGATGAAGGCATTTCAACAACTGACCAGTTTCTCATTCCTTTCAGGGATATTCGGTCCCAATACTGAACAATTTTTGCCATTAATTACTTTGCATCAAACAGCTTCGTGCAGTCACTGCACAGTTCATGAAAAGTCCATATAATCCAGAGGATTAAGACCCATTTTTTTATAACAAATCTTTGTCAATTCTTTGTTATTTGTGGTAAAGACTGTGATGTAAATTTGTTGATTTCTTTGCTGTTTCACAAACATGTATTGAGCACTTTATATGTCAACTGTTTCACACTTATTCACAACTAGCTGACATTTTTCAGGCACTTAAACTTAACATGTAAAAGTTTTTTTGCTATAACTAAAAAACTACTAAATGTGTAAACTTGCATACTTTCACCGCTAAATGCTAATGTATTGTAACATAATGTTGTAAAATTTCATGTATTGTAACATCATGCCTTGAAATTTCATGTATTATAACATCATGTCGTGAAATTCCTGTATTATAGCATCATGCCGTGAAATTTCACATTTGTAGGTCACTTACTTAAAATATTATTGTAATCTTACACTTTGGCAATAGCAGCTACCTATTTAGCTATTTTTTATCGCATTATTAGCCCTGACTGTCTGGAAGAAATGATTATTTTAACAATATCTAGGACTGATGAACAGGAAGATTTGCTGATTAGAGAAAGTTTGAACATTGCAGAACATTAACCCTCATTGCAACCCACAACTCTGCTCTTTTAATTCTGTTTTCCCTCCCTGAACCTATTTTATTTTTCTGCACTCTGTACACTCATACAATGGCTACTGTACATGTTACTTGTGCTAAGCAAAGTTTCTTTCATCGAATTTTAGCATCACTGACAAAGTTACCAACAAGAGCTGTCAGGTCTTAACTGCACAAAAAGAAAAAACTAACTACATAAAAAACTAACTACATAGAAAAAATGTGAAACATACCGCAGGCCGTTCTATTTGAATGCGACGTAGATGATCAGACCCATATATCACAGTATTTTCCACGAGAGCTTCACGAGCCACAAGCCGGCAGCCAGCACCAACAATACATCCATTTGTTAGCTCAACACTAGGTCCAACATAAGCTATATTAAAAGCAATAATTGACCAAGCATTATTTCAGCTGCATCCAATATTTCTAAACAACACCAAAGTGACCAAAGACTGTTAAAATGTCCTTGACTGTAAAACGGCTTACAGTGCATGAGAGAGCAAAGAATATTGTAGCAGTTTTGGCGGACATAACTGCGCATAATGGCTGTTATTGTGGTCTTTTGTAACGGTTCTCTTCCACGATCGTTTTGTACTACACTGCGTTGGTAAAAATATACGGAACTGCAGGCTTGTTTATTTTAAGATAAATCGCTTTTGTGTTTTGACTGTTCCAAGACTTATCAGCAATTCTAACCAATTTCCTATGAAGGCTCTAAAGTACTTTTAAAATCTCTCTCGCACTTAAAAAAGTTAATACGTACACTTTGGCTCCAAGACGTTGTTGTCTCCTATTTTTAGTGCTTCGCAAGCTAGTTTCCAATGAAAAGAAAATGGTTTCTTAAGACGAAAAAGTCAAACGCTGAAACGTTTATCAATTTTAAACTTAAATGAAAACTGGATGATTGTTTAGACTCAATCTCATTTTAATTTACTGTCCAAAATATACGTTTTCTTGCCTATAACAGTTAACAATTTTTCCTTATATTTAAATAATTAGCTTAGAAAGTTAATTAACGGCAACCGAACACAGCTATTGCTTACGTCAGAAACTAACCACAGTTTGTGCAATAACAGGTATCTTCCCTTGCGCATCAAGCACATTTGTGTATGTGTTACTGTTTAAACGCGTGATGTCACTACACATCATATGACATCAGAAACTAACACAGCAGTTCATGATCATGCCTATCATGGTACCGCCTTCTATTTGTCGGCCACGCGGACGTGACAAAAAAAAGTGCAGCTGCCAATCTTAGTAGATTCACTGAGCCGCACGTAGCTTTGAAAGTTTAACAAAATCTGAGTATCCGAGGTAATTATTATTTAATCTAAGCTTTGATTTAAAAAAGCTATTGTAGTTTTCAATATTCTAGAGCATTCTTTATTCTGAACTCATGTTTACACAATCATCAGGTTTTCTTTTAAAACAAAAATTGCATTTGACTGCTTTGATTTCAACTGACAGCATCGACAAATCATTCACAACAATTAATAAAAATAAACAATGAGCAAAGATGGGATAAAATATAAAGGATACTGCTTGACGCTTCAAAAACGTTATTGTCTCCTATGCTCATCATCCTTTCACCAGTTTCCGGATTGTCTTCAGCTCTTCGCCTGAAAAGATTAAAACATTTCAAGTCGAGTTAAACAGGCATTTAAAAGCATTTACTAAAACAACACAACTTTTATTAAGAAGCTTTAATTTGAAATTGTTTAAAATTTGTTAAACATTTGTAAATAAAGTTTTTTAATAAAAGTTGTGTTGTTTTAATAAAGTATTTCACTAAATGTTAATTTATGAACCACTAAAAATCTACCAAACTGCACACAAATTACGTGAAATTTTCCAGCTTTTAATTCGCTCAGCTTTTAATTTCCCAGCTACACTCACATCACAAATGCAACTATTTCTTCTTATTAAAAAAACGTCATACATGAGTAACATTCAATCGAAAGGCAACGATGACCAGTTGTAAATACTGCAGTTCCTTCACTGCTACTGTGAAACGTTCATGGCTGCTATGGCATCAAATTCATATTCTGCAACTCTGATAGTTTGCCATGCTACCAAACTGGGTGGTCATTTTTCACGCAAAGGGAAAGTTTATAATAGACTTGTGAATATAGCTCAGACAGATTTCTAAGCTGTGCGTCTCATCTCAGATCGTCTTCGATCACGTGTCAGATTCTGCCAAACCAATCACTAATATGCAAATTAACATTGCATTAAAATATTTATAAACTACATGAAAGTGTAAACAAATGAGAATAGTAAAGCTACTGACCTATTGCAAATGATGCTTTGCTCCTCGATTAAATTGCCTTCACCAATAGTGATGGGACCGGCCTCAGCAATAATCTTCACTCTGGGATGAATTATCGTTCTTGGTCCTGAAAAATAACTCATCAAATTCATTTCTATCCAATAGATCTATGGCATCAAAATACACATCAAGTTTTACCAATAAATAATGTTATGATTGTTATCAAAATGGCTGAAATCGAGCAAAAATTACTATCTGAATATAAACCACATTAGTTTCAGCTCACAGTCATACTAGTGTAGCAAATCTTAAATTATATGTGTTACTATTTTACCTATGGTAATCGGGCCAATAAGTTCCGAATCAGCACAGATTAAAGTACTGCTAGCTATCTTCAAGCTGAAACAAAAGAAACTGCTATTGCAATTAATTATTTACAATGGTAATTTTCTTGCCTATAAAAGTTAACTATTGTTCCTTATATTTGAATAATTAGCTTAGAAAGTTAATTAATGGCAACCGAACACGGCTATTGCTTACGTCAGAAACTAACCACAGTTTGTGCAATAACAGGCATCTTCCCTTGAGCATCAAGCACATTTGCGTATGTGTTACTGTTTAAACGCGAGATGTCACTACACAGATATGACGTCAGAAACTAACACAGTAGTTCATTATCATGGTGCCACCTTCTATTTGTCGGCCATGTGCGCCTGACAAATAGATCAATACTATTGATATATACTATATGACAAGCTGATCAATAATTGCTTAATATTCAGTAACTGTTCAGTACTATTTACACTACAGTAGCCAGATGTGCATAACACCTCCAAGTAATTAGTGTTAGCATACGGGAGACAAAACATCTTCAGTGCATGTAATCAAAATGTCGACAATGCCAGGACAGAGAGGAATATGAATGGTGGCCAAAAATAGTCTTCAAGTAAAATAATTTCAAGCGTCTGGGTTAGTCTCCAGGTAGCTGTGTTATGTAAATATTGTGTAATAATATATTGAATATTGTGTTATGTAAATATACTAATAATGACAAGATTATACAATGATAAACATGAAGAAGCCTGAAAAGTTAGACATGCTTCACCAATCCCACAAAGCCACTGGAGTGCTTAAAACTTCAAAAAAGAAGGAAATGTTTGTATTTCACGAAAGGCCAGGTGCATAATAGTCAAGTAAAGCACGATCATGCAGACTTGTTGTTGAACTAGCTCAGTAGCAACAAGCGCTGTCATAACTGTAACTTAAAGACTGAAGTGAAGCGAACACAGTGATTCAGACAGAAAAACAACCAGCTTGCCAACATGTTAGGAAGTTTATCAGATGACAGTAAACTTAACAGCTCCTTGAATAAAGTAGTGCAATTTAATGTGAAGCAGGCACAATAACAAAGTTTTTAAAATAAACTGTTCTGCTTTGCAAAATAATAATTCTGCGACTTTTCAAAGTTTATCTTTCCCTAAAAATACAGCTTTAAATAAATACAGCAATTTTATATTAAACAATACATAGGCTAGCTTGAGTGTAGATTAAGTTATTAGGCAACATTTTACTCCATGATAAAATAATCAGTTATACTGTGTCTACACACCTACTTAAATAAAAGCCCGCCATGTTTTCCACCACCATGCAGACATCCAGAGGTCTTGCACAGGCATTTAAATGATCACAACACCCATCCAAAACACACTCAACTGTCAGCCGTCACAATAAATAACAGTGTTTGCATAAAAAACTAACTCTGCAACAGTTTTAAGCAGGAATATATTACACAATATCCTGCCTTAATAATAGAAACAATGAAGTTTAAACATTATAAGTTTACTCCTTTATGATAAATTAGTTGCTGAACAACGGCGCTCATTAGAAAGTGCTCTCTTATTGTTATATCATAATCATTATCAGCGTTATAGGCTTCATTTATATATACCACATACACTTGATCTCGGCTATAAAGAGTTGCAGTTATAGCGAGCAATTTCTTACAGTCAACTGAAACTCGTTATAAGTGGATTATACAGTATATCTAATAGCAGATATTGGCCAGTTTTAATCTGCCTAATCTTTGATTATTACAGTGCTAGGCTGGCCCGTAGCAGATAGCGTACTAAGTATATTAGCCCATAAGTCTCTACAGTAGGAGATTTTTCATACAGACAACTAGCATAAAATTTATTTATTTTCGAATGACATCAACTTGCTGTGCTCCAAGAACTACTAGAATAATAATTTACAGTAAAGGATAGTACACACATAGTACATCTTATTGAAATTTATAAAATATTAAGTAGAAAAGAAAACATTTTGCCCAAAAAATTCTTTAATTTAGTTGTTGATTCTAAAACTAAAGTAAAGGAAATAGCGTAAATATTCTTTTCCTGCGAGAGTTGTGAATGAATGGAATAATCTGCTTGCCTTGGTGATTACCGCACCAACCACAGTAAAGTTTAAATCCTTAGTCGACAATTATTTCGCGGAAAATATGGGATTTCTATGAGTGTACTAGCTTAAACCCTAATCATGACAGTATAACAACATAACACTCACTTGGGGTTCTTCTTGGGTGACGCCATATTTAAATAACTGGATTCAGTGCAAATTTTTTGTATCACCACGCTAACACTTTGATTTCACGATTCTGCACGCCTCGTTTAATGACAATTACAGCGTGTAACTTATCGTTTGCTGGGAGAAAAACACGCCCAACGATCAACAAATAGTACGGATCATACTATAACTTAGTTGTTGCTGGGGGCACAAGACCAATTACTAAAATCACTGAATATTTTGTTACATAAATGTATTGCTGAAAATTAATAATCATGTCATCAAAATTTCAAGTGAAATCTCGCTCATCTCTTTTGAAGCAGGATCAATGTCGCCATTGATATGTTCTTGAGTCAGTTTAGCTAATCTATTTGACCTCCTCTATTTGCGGTTGTGATCGCCTTGCAGATTTGCTTACATTTATTACATTTTCAATTTTTCATGTGAATATAATTTTTCATTTTCATTTTTATGTTGCATCTTAGATCGTACATGCCTTTTCAAACTATCATAGTTCACCTCCTCCCATAAATCAATTTTTATTCCTGCATGTTCACACTTTTTTTCTGTTTGCCTTATTAGGTCTGACCTACATATACAAGTTGTCTTTTTGAACAGTCCTCGTGATTTGCTAATCAACCATATTACGTACAAGTTTGTTTTTTCTTTTTAATTCTGCAATTATTTTCACCATTCTCTACACTATTTTGTTGTGGCAAATAGAGTAAACCAAGTAAACTAGACTCGACCTCTTCTCCATCTCTTACTTAAACAGAGAGCCTTTTGGTATGCTCGCCTTCACCAGTTGCCTTTATAATGAATGAAAACGCAATGAATAGGGATGATATGCTCTTTCGTGGAATTGAAAACTACATTAATTGTGTACTTACAATTATGTAGCTATTTTGTACAGTGTTTATTCCATTTTAATAAACCAACATAATAAAAAATTTTGCAATTCAGGAAAACGTACAATGCAAGAAACCATAAATCATCATAATTACTTGCTTTTGTTCAAGCCTATTATACGTTCAATTTTCAGAGAAATTTTGCCGCCTCATAATGCTTTAGCTTTTTACAAACATAATTGCCAAAACATACGTATAATTTCCTGGATATAATTTGTGTAAAATACCATGTATATATTACGTATTACCATAAAAATGTTTAAATCGATAAAAACGTTAGTAGATTAGATGTCATGTGAAAGTCGAAACTATTTGTTTGCTTTTACCAGAGCTTTTGTCACAATGCAGCAATTTTTGTTATGGCAATATTTTTATGTATTTATTGTAGTTTTTAATTATTGCCATTATATTTGGTATTAGCGTAATAACCTGAACTGGATTAAACTGAACACCAAAGAAAGTTCTGCACAATGAGAAAATTAACTTCCAAACTGCGTGATGTTTTTGGTAGGACTTTTGGCTGGCCACAGTCAAAATTTTTATAAGAAAATGATTTTATACCAGTTACAATGTCAGCCTACATGCTCAACTACTGCAAGATTATAAATTATGCATTAACACATTTTTTTACGTTTATGTTACGTATGTTGAACCAGTCAAAGCCAGAAATTTGTAAAACAGAAATGTAACCATAAGTTTTTATTTATCAAATTATAAATTTCACGTAAAACAATATAAATACATTTCATTTACCTTTATCATTACTTTGATGAACATTTCTTTTACATTTTTGCAAATCAGTTTGATTTGTACACGATAGTTATTGACAAATTCGTCAATCTTTATAGCTCATGTATGTAAACCCTCATAATATTTTAAACCAACATAACGACAGCATTCCATGAAGTACTGATAAATATCTTGATTTGTAGAACTTATAACAGGCTCCAACAGAATGTCATAAATTCTGACGTGCATTCACAAAACATTAATTTTAAAATGCCGAAAATGGTGCATATGCACACTTTTGACATCTCGCATACATACATAATAAAAAATAAAAACAAGGACACACGGTGGAAAGCACAATGCCCACTCATACAGTTCACCACAGAATGTTCCCTTACTCATATAACAACATACAAAAATATTATACTTGTGAACATAATGTGAAACACAATACAAAAAGATATTTTAATTCCTTTACGTTATAATTAGTAATAACTTCACTGGGTAATGACAATAATTGGTGAATGAGGTTTGTAGTTATATGCTACTGTTTTTGTCTGTAAATAATAACAGAAAAACACACTAACATAAATTTTAATGTTTATTGAGTACCAATCATTTAACATGTCGATTCCTAGAAGCTGACTCTTTCGTGTATAAGACTGTTATAGTGTGTCATAATTGCAATAATGCCGACTTATAGAACACTACCACTCCCCAACTGAACCTTCAGCATCTTAGACGCCTAATAGATGGTTATACTCAGACCCATGCACGAATGGGTTAACAAAATATGCTCGAGTGGAATTTTAATTTGCGCCATCTTCTGGCAATTTTTCGAGTTTGGACACGTCATTACTTCCGTAAAATGGCAGACACAGGGCCTTCGAAATCTGATATTCAAGCAGTTTTTAAGAGATTACGTGCAATAAATACAAACAAAGTATGTTTCGATTGCGACGCTAAAAATCCAACATGGGCTTCAGTCACGTACGGTGTTTTTATATGTATAGATTGTTCAGCTACTCATAGATCGCTAGGCGTCCATGTGAGTTTCGTCCGATCTACACAGTTAGATACTAACTGGACATGGCTGCAACTTCGAGCAATGCAAGTTGGTGGAAATGCTAGCGCTGTAAGTAGTGTTTAAACAAATTCTGCTGTTTTTAATCGATTTAATAATTTTTCACATTGTGTACATATGTATCTGTTTTACACTTGTCCTGAAAAGTAGTAATTAAAGCAACATTTTTATATTGTTCCAGTTTGCATTTTTCACGCAGCACAACTGTACGACTAAGGATGCACAGCAAAAATACAACAGCCGTGCTGCTCAACTGTATAAAGAACGTCTCCATCATTTGGCTTCACAGGCAATGAGACTCCATGGCACACTGATTAATATAGATACCCACCACGATTCTACGTCTCCACAGCAGAAGGATGTTGATTTTTTCCAAGAGCATGCTGAAGCCATTGACGAATTGGTCGATAACGCAACAGTAGCTACTCAGCCACAACCAATCAAAAACGGAACTCTGTCACATCCTGGTGGTGATATTATAAAAGATGGACCAGCACCTAGTGTGGAAGCAGCACTGAGCGTTTCACCTACCAGAGCTCAAGCAGAGCCCAGAAAGACAACGATTGGCAACCGTAAAGCCCCTCAGCAGAAAAAGGGTTTGGGTGGCAAAAAAGGACTTGGTGCCCAAAAGGTTAATACCAATTTTAGTCAAATTGAAAAAGAAGCTCAGATGGCAGATGAGCGCAAGATGTCGGCGATAAATGAAGCTACAAAAGCCAAGACAAAGGAAGAAGAGGAAGAGCAGATACAGTCTATGAGGTTAGCTTATAGAGATATTAGCCTTGAAAAGCAAAATCAGGAAGACAAGTTGAAACAGGTCGACCCGAAGAAGGCAGCACAGTTTGAACGACTTGGAATGGGCGGATTTGGCAGCCAGAAGGGCGTTGCACACAGTGCCATGACAGACATGAAGGTTATACAACAAGAGACGCCCATTTCGGAGAAGCAGCGTTATCACGGCCGATCGCGAAGAGACTATGATGACGAAGATGAGTGGGAAGTTTTGGGTGGATTTTCATCTGGTCCACCAAAATACAATGACAGCCCTTTTGGCTCTAAAAATCGGTATGGCATGGATGATGATCCATATGGCCCAAAGAAAGATAAGTGGAGTAGCAAGTCATACGCGTGGGAGGTTGAGAGAATGGAGGAGAAAACTGACAGCATATTCGACGAGCCTGTTCCGAAGTCTGGCCATGACGATGACGACAATTCAAGTTTGGGCCGCAGTAGAAATAAACAAATTGAACCAATCACAGACACTGGTGAAGCGCAGAAGAAATTCGGCAGTGCCAAAGCTATTTCATCCGATCAATACTTTGGTGATAAGGGAAATGAATGGCATCACAAGCAAAATCTAGCAAGATTTGAGGGTAGCTCTTCTATTTCTAGTGCAGATTATTTTGGTGATGGTAAACAAAAGCAGAGCCAGCAGAGAAATTTTGATTATTCCAACATCACGCCAGACATTAGCGGACTGAAGGAAGGGGTTAAGGATGGCGTCACTAAAGTTGCAGGTCGCATTTCTAATCTCGCAAACAATGTTGTGTCGACCATACAAGATCGATACACCTGAGGTTTGGTAACTAATTCATAATCGTACTCGTAACTATTTTTGTTTTGACAGTTATCATTTAATTTTTTCCTTTGGTGTGATTCTCTATTGTGCTGCCATCTGTCAGGTTTTATTTCTGTTATTAACCTGCTAAAGCTAATATTCAGTGGTTGTGCTTCTTGTTTAGTATATTTCACATTTTGGTAAGTTTGTAAATTCAGTAAGTCGTTGCCTTGTTTACTACTGATTTATTTTACTGACAATGAACCTCTGTATACATTTCTTCACTAACCACAAATTTTTAGTTTTATATAAAGCTAAAGTTTCGCTTTCCTTTGTTATATCAGCTTCAAAAAGCATTATTTCAAAGATAAATTTGTTATGTTTATGTGATGTCTTTGTGCAGCGTAGCAAAGTGTCAGACACTGAGCTCTGACTACTGACCAGGCAATCGTGACATGTTATGTGGGTGGGAAACTTGCAAGTTGAAACTTGCAAACTTCCACGTAAAAATAACACTGTTTATTCAAATAAACATTAGCTTTTCACAGCTTGAAATGTACTACAACACAACATAAGCAGGTAGTGTAAAATGGACAAAACACTTTTAACACTGGAAACAAAAGTGCAAATGTATGAGAAATAGTTACAAGATAATCTGTAATACTTTGCATTTCACAGTCAACGAACATTAGTATGTAAAAATTTTAAATAATTTATACATATTTGGTTACACTCTTACAATAGTTTACTTGGTATTGTAATTTCTAAATATGAGTGGCTATTATTAATAACAAATAAAAGTCTGTTTTATGAGTATCAATATATGTATGATTGCATAGCAAAATAGTCCATAAATTCGCAATTGACGGTTTTGATTTGCAAGCACACATATACAAATATTTCATGAGCATTTTTACTGTCTTATTCATTGCTTTCAAACTTATATTATTCCACATTTCACAACTTGATACAAGCATGTGTGCTTGAAGTACAAGTTTGTTCTTGGAGTGATACGCTAAAGCTGGCTTGAAGTACAAGTTTGTTCTTGGAGTGATACGCTAAAGCTGGCTTGAAGTACATGTTTGTTCTTGGAGTGATAAGCTAAAGCTGGCTTGAAGTACAAGTGTGTTCTTGGAGTGATGAGCTAAAGCTGTCACAAATGTGTGCTTGAAATACAAGTTTGTTCTTGGAGTGATAAGCTAAAGCTGTTTTAGCAAATTTCATGTGAATTTTGTGTCCAAAAGTATCTGTTATTATCATTTGCTAGATTTTCTCATCTTTGGTTATATTAATCAATACTGCTAAAATAAACAATGTGTTTGAAAAAAGTTTTGTCTTTCCTAACTTATTGGTGGGATGTAATTATTTTTGTTCTGGTGAAATGATAATCAGTGTTTCGTTATGTCTGTTTTGCTGCCAAGTTTTAGAAGAAGCGAGCATTCCTTATTTTTCATAATTATAATATATGTAAAATTATAATTTCCCAGTACATATAGTACGTACTGAACTGATATGTGGTGTAAACTTTCACATGTAACCGTATCTACATATTAAATACCATTATATCATTTTTGCAATTACGATCCTAAATAAAAGCTGTTTTAAGCCTATATTAAAACTTACGGCAGATACTGGTAGGCCCTTATTTTTTATATCTGTTCTGCAATAAAGTTATAAGCTCCATGCTTTAATTTACCCACCTGACATGTTGTTTGTAGAATTTGGTGTAGTTGTTGGGCTTTGTGACAATGCATTATTGATTGTTGATTTATGATCAATAAAATTGTTTATAAACTGGCAAACTGTTAATCATGCTGTTATTTGGTTAACTTTTCAGTTTATCAAAGTTCTAATGACCAACTGTGAAAGAACAAGTAAAAATGTTTGCTAAGAGATTAGTTCTGACATTTGCGTATTCTGCTTCAGAGTGCTGAATGATGTTGTGTGTGTGTATATATATATATACTGTACGTATTGAGCAATATTGTATGGTAAGTATAATTATGACAAAAAATGACAAATTTCACTAAGCTATACAACATATGATGTATGTTGTTAGAGATATACTTATGATAATCCATATGACACACATATACCTGCATATGTATATAAATTTACATAACATTATACGTGTATATGAACATAATTTTTTTTTGTTTATTTGTTTAACAAATTAATGTATGATAAATAAGTAAATAAAGATTAATTGTGTGTTGTGCATAAAATTAGAATATGCACATACGTACCTTGTTCTGGAAATGGTCTTAGTAAGACTTTAAAGATGCACTAAGCCATTTTGGAAAACAAGATAAAAATGCACAACTCGAATGATTTCATAGATTCTGGAATTAAGCCATTTCTGGAAACAGGACAAAAAATTCACAGCTCGACTGGATTATAAACAGAGAATCTCATGACATGATTGTAGTGTCTTTACTTTTTATATCATACAATGACATTAAAACATAAGTATGCTTATACTATATCTCATACAAGCACTTATATACACATATATATATACATAAACAAATATATATACATATACACACACATATATATATATATTTGATTATGTATATATATATATACATTTAGAGCTTTGGATAACATAATTTTGGAACTAGTATTTAAATCATTAGATAAGAAGGAAAATAGATGGAAACACATGCAACAAAAAATTAAATCAGGGTGGACTTCAAAATTATTATATTCATATTGGAAAACATACGTCATAGTTATTACAAACTAGGCCCAGTAGCTCAATTGATACCAATGAAATAATAGGCTAGTAAGTTTACTATCAATTGTAGTCATGTAATGACACAGAAAGCTAGCCATTATTGCTATGAGTGCGACCACACTGGTTAAAAGCCTAATATCCTTTGGAGTGTGTAGTAGGATGTGGTCTAAGTGGGTGAGAAGAACAACTTTTTAGCAGACAAATTTAATTTACAAGTTTTTGGAAACATTTTGGAACTAGGAGAACTTTCACAGGATAAGTTGTGGAAAATAACTGACGTAAATTGTAGCGAAAAAGTTTGGAAGCAGTTCGTTCGTAAAAAGGTGAGGGAAAGGACTTACAGTTATAGCAGGATAAACTTAAATCATGTTTTACTGCTAATATCTATTTGAACAATAAACCACGACCGTATTTTGAAAGCTGATTGAAAGATATGTTTAATGCCGAGTTGCTGGTGAGAGTAAGAATTGGTACATTAAACAATAATGGAAATCCATTATTTAAATGGAAGATAGCTGAATGCGATAGACTTTGTAAATGTGGTTTGGACTTGGAGCATTTACATCATATTTTACTGTACTGTTCTTATTATGAAAATGAAAGAAGTATGGTTGTTTGGGAAAGAGTTTCAGATGAGGGTCTTGTGAGTAGTGAGTTGGGTGTTATTCAAAAATATTGATTGTGGAAAAAATAGTAATATAATGAACAAACGTCGTGAGATGTGAATTGTAAACCTTTGTCTAAATTTGTGTTTTTTTTTTAGCCGAGTAGCAGTTTGACTGCTGACCTTGATACAAAAAGGTCTAGGTATTGAACTGAACTGAACTGAACGCGTAAATTTGTCTGTTTTGTTGTTTCAAATGTTCAGTCATAGGTGGCGGCACGTAAATGAATGATACTAAGTGTCGAAATGTTTATTGAATAGTGTTTACTCAGCTTTCTGTGCTGACTGCGCTTATTACAACTTGTGTTTTAGTTTTCAGGTTTGTATTTTGCATTCACACCAAATTGTTTAAACTGTTCGGAGAAAGTCAAGAATGATAATGTGATAAAAGACAAGAGTGGTATTCTTTTGGCAGCTTATTATACTAAGTTTGTACGGTTTGTACTAAGAGTGTAGTAGTACTAGTACATTTTTATGTTTTTCTTGTTTGCCTGATATTAAACAGTAATTTCAATTGCTCTAAATTACCAGTGAAACTAGTAGAATAGATGGATAGAATAGATACGTAAATTGATGGACAGATAAACAGACAGACAGATAGGTACAGATGTAGGTAGATGACTGGTACTGGTAGACAGATATACAATATGTACAAGAGCGAGAGTGAGATGCAAGCCTTGTAGTGGGTTGTGTCTAGTGGGCAATTATTAGTTCATAAATTCTCTTTTGCTTGGAAAACCTAATTCTATTCTATTGCGAAAAATACATTCTCTTCATACATGTATCGAATTTCTATTATTAACCTTTTGTTCTTGCATGGTAACACCAGGCATACCCATCTAAACTGTGCACAACATGCGAATTTCTCTTGCACAAGCAGTGTGTAATCACTACATCAGTCATGGAGCATGGACTTCCAAGCGGGCTTATGGTCTGTTTTTGTAGGCTTTTATGCTTCTTGATAAACAAGACGATCATGAGTTGTTTTAATACTGGAATAATATTGAAAGTATCAAGACATTCATACAGGGTGCTGTAGCGACTGGTAACTTTCAATGGCTGAACAGTGGATTGGTTGTGACATATCTCTGGACTGCGGTGAAATTCTCGGTGTCTATCAAGGACAAGTGGCTGCCGTTGATGAACAGAATCAAACAGTTTCCTTAACAAGTGCCTTCAGGAATGGAGTGAAATGCAAAGTACCTAGAGTTACAATAGGGTAAGTGAAGTAAAAATAGAGTGTTAATTTAATTTAACTTGCATTTAATTTACAGTTTATTATTAATTTTGATTTGTACTTTTAAACTTTAGTTTTGCATTACCACTAAGTCAGTGCTGACATCTGTTTGTACACTTGGAAGTTTCCAATATATGTGTGTACTTGCTACTGCTATATGTTTGTATGGAACTGGGTCACTGGGCTTCTCTGTGAATGTAGTAGTTTTTCACACTTGGCAGCAAGATTAGAGGACAAGCAATAGGCTTAAACAGTGGTGCGGTTATAATAACTTTTTGACTCAGGTGCCATGATATATTGGCTGATGGATTTACTTTAACTTTTGTTTACTACTGTTGATTATGTTTACCATTTTTGTGTATATGTGGACTGACTATGAGACTATGGTTTTGAATAAAAAACAGATTGCAAAGTTAAACTATGCTTACATCCATTGATTTCATCTGTTTCACACGAACATCGCAACTACAAAACAGTGTGATAAATCTGTCAATGTCGGTTGTTGGCTCTCCCCAAAACACCCCAGCGACAACTTTAACGTCACGACAGTAACAGTATAATGCTAAAACGCCTTTATCAAGAAGATATGTTTTAATTATTGTTGACAATGTTTTTCACTGAATGTTTATTGTCTGTGGCAATGTTTTGCTGCTAGTGTTGTTATCTTTGAGCTATTGCATGCTTTTACTTTTAGGTTTTTTTACATAGGCTGTGTTGTATTGACTTGCTGCATTTTTCTGCACAAGTTTCTTTGAAAAAATTATTGTGTAGGTTTAAAATGCATTGCTTTTTGTTTGCTTAGGTGTGAAGACATATTGGATTTAAAGGTGTTGAAGACTGGCAAATCTACTCAACAGTCGGACAGCAAAAATGGATACCCTACTCAGGGTGTGACTAAAACTCAATGGTACTCCAAAGTGCAAAATTTTTTCAATTAGCGTATCTCTATTGCTAGGAGCTTTGTTAGTTTGCCGCTGACCTTATCCATATTCCAGTTGTTTCAGAAAGTTAAATGTTTAGTCTGATTGGTTGTGCACTTAGAGATGTGACATACGGCTTTCTTTCTTATTGCATAAATGTTGAGCAGTGACTTACTGAATCACAGCCAAGTTTTCATGTTTGGTGGTAGGCCTAAACTGACTTTCTTAGGCCATATAAAATTTGGAGATTTTAAGCAGCTTTATTTTCTTCTGATTTGCAAACGACGTTATTCTTGTTATTGTACAGATGATTTTTTAAATATGATTGTCATTCCAAAATTATTTTGTGAAAAAATGTGGCTTAGTATGCTATCCGCTTACTTAAGTTTATGGTGCTTATTGTTTATTTTTTTGGTTTATGTTTAGCATGATTTCGCTAACCAAAAAAACTTCTTTTTAGTGCAAATAAAGCGCCTGCTTTGTCCAGAAATAGTTTACCACCTGCAGCAGGAAGTGCCTGCTTGCCTACTGCAACAACATGCAGCTCTGTAAGTTGGACATCCAAACCCAGAGAATCTCCCGTTAATTTCACGGACAGGAAGCGAACAATGTCAGGTATGTTCCCCATTAATTTCACAGACAGGAAACGAACAATTTCAGGCATATTCCCCATTACTTTCGCAGAGAGGAAAAAAGCAGTGTCAGGTATATTCCTTGTTAAATTTGCAGACAAGAAACGAACAGTGTCTGGTATATTCCCCGTTAACTTTGCAGGCAGGAAATGAACAGTGTCGGGTATATTCCCCGTTAACCTTACAGACAAGAAATGAACAGTGTCAGGTATATTCCCCGTTAACTTTGCAGACAGGAAACGAACAGTGTCAGGTATATTCCCTGTTAACTTTGCTGACAGGAAACGACAAATATCGGGTACATTCCCTGTTAACTTTGCAGACAGGAAACGAACAATATCAGGTATATTCCTTGTCAACTTTACAGACAGGAAACGAACAGTGTCAGGCATATTCCCTGTTAACTTTGCACACAGGAAACGAAAAATATCAGGTATATTCCCTGTTAACTTTGCAGACAGGAAACGAACAGTGTCAGGTATATTCCCTGTTAACTTTGCAGACAGGAAACGAACAATATCAGGTATATTCCTTGTCAACTTTACAGACAGGAAACGAACAGTGTCAGGCATATTCCCTATTAACTTTGCACACAGGAAACGAAAAATATCAGGTATATTCCCTGTTAACTTTGCAGACAGGAAACGAACAGTGTCAGGCATATTCCCTGTTAACCTTACAGACAGGAAACGAACAGTGTCAGGCATATTCCCCGTTAACTTTGTACACAGGAAACGGGTGTTTTTCTTACTATCCGCCTTTCTAATTAATACTTGTCATAATATGCAGTGCTCTTACGTTAGTCGGTACCGCAAGTTTCAAGTTTAATGCCCTTCTTAATTACAATTTATATCTTTGTTTATTATTTAATTAGATAGGAACCAAACTGTTCAGTAGTGCAACATATTGCGCCAATTTTCTTTAATATTATCAATTTTATTTAAGTTTATTATTCTTTTTATCTATTTTTAGCTTCAACGTATGCACCAAAAAAGCAAGTCACTCCTAGAAAATGCGACGCTTCACGTCAGAGGCTGAATGATAAGGACGAACAATGTTTTAGTGGCACCGCGGACAGCTATATCTTGCAAAACGATTTTGACTTTGAATCTAACCTGGCACTATTTGACAAGGCCGCCGTGTTTGAAGAAATTGCTGCTTCTTTGCCTCAAGATGTCGTACGACTTGCTGACACAAACAAAAAGCAGCAAAAGTACAGACATGATGAGAATGTGCTCGGACAAAGTCAGGCAATTTATAGGCAGATAAAAGTGCCCTGTAGTCTAAAGCAGGAATATTATACAGGTATGACTGTTTAATGGAAAACGGATGATTGTGTACACATTAGTTCAGAATAAAGAATGCTCGAAAAATATTGAAAACTGCAATACCTCTTTTTAAATCAAAGCTTAGATTAAATAATAATTACCTCGGATACTCAAATTTCGTTAAACTTTCAAAGCTACGCACAGCTCAGTGAATCTCTTAAGATTGGCAGCGGCGCCTTTTTGTCACATTCTTGTTGCCGACAAATAGAAGGCGGTACCGTGATAAGCATGATCATGAACTGCAGTGTTAGTTTCTGACGTCATATGATGTAGAGCCCATTTTTCGTGCGTTTAAACAGTACTGTAACACTTATGCAAATGTACTTGACGCGCAAGCGAGATGCCTGTCATTGCACAAACTGTGGTTAGTTTCTGCGTAAGCAATAGCTGAGTTCGGTTGCCGTTAATTAACTTTCTAAGCTAATTATTCAAATATAAGGAACAATTGCTAACTTTTATGGGCAAGAAAATGTATATTTTGGACAGTAAATTAAAATGAGATTGAGTCTAAAAAATCGTCCGGTCTTCCTTTAAACTTTGGCTTATTTAGTTTGACAAGACAGAAAGTTGCCAGCTCATGTGACATCCTCCGCCTCGACCATCAGTGTCATCCCTGTAAAAGGGAGTCCAGAATCCAGCCCTAGCGCACAGTTTGCGTGCGGCTCCCCCACCACATTGACCGCCGTCGCCATCCGGGTACCACTCGTAGCAGAGTTGCATCCTCCTGGCCCAGGGCTCAGCATTGCTAGGAACGCTCAGTTTCCATGACATCCTGCACCCGCCTCCTCGACCGTCCGTGTCATCCCGATAGTAGGGCGTGTACTGCCCCACCTGTACACACCTGATGTACTTGTGGTTACGTTGATTCACACCATTGCACTTCTAACCATAGGTGGGTTTGGTTATCGTTAATTAGCTTTCTAAGCTTATTCAAATATAAGAAACAATTGCTTACTTTTATATGCAAGAAAATCTATATTTTGGACAGAAAATTGAAACGAGATTGAGTCTAAACAATCGTCCGGTCTTCCTTTAAACAAAAGTTTATTTTTGTATTTATTATACTCTGTTATACATCTCTTCTCCATGTTGTACTACTTTTGTGAAATGTGTACTTGCAAATCAAAATCCTTCACAAGCTGGCATAGCTAAATGCACATTATGACCGGAACGTCAATGAGAAAAGATGCCATTACTGTAAATTTTGCATGCGTGTTCCAGTCAATGAGAAAAGATGCCATTACTGTAAATTTTGCATGCGTGTTCCAGTCAATGAGAAAAGATGCCATTACTGTAAATTTTGCGTGCATGTTCTGGCCAATGAGAAAAGATGCCATTACTGTAAATTTTGCGTGCATGTTCCGGTCAATGAGAAAAGATGCCAATACTGTAAATTTTGCATGCGTGTGCCGGTCAATGAGAAAAGATGCCATTACTGTAAATTTTGCATGCGTGTTCCGGTCAATGAGAAAAGATGCCATTACTGTAAATTTTGCGTGCATGTTCCGGTCAATGAGAAAAGATGCCAATACTGTAAATTTTGCATGCGTGTTCCGGTCAATGATAAAAGATGCCATTACTGTAAATTTTGCGTGCGTGTTCCGGTCAATGATAAAAGATGCCATTACTGTAAGTTTTGCGTGCATGTTCCGGTCAATGAGAAAAGATGCCAATACTGTAAATTTTGCGTGCGTGTTCCGGTCAATGAGAAAAGATGCCAATACTGTAAATTTTGCATGCGTGTTCCGGTCAATGAGAAAAGATGCCATTACTGTAAGCTTTGCGTGCATGTTCCGGTCAATGAGAAAAGATGCCAATACTGTAAATTTTGCGTGCATGTTCCGGTCAATGAGAAAAGATGCCAATACTGTAAATTTTGCATGCGTGTTCCGGTCAATGAGAAAAGATGCCAATACTGTAAATTTTGCATGCGTGTTCCGGTCAATGAGAAAAGATGCCAATACTGTAAATTTTGCATGCGTGTTCCGGTCAATGAGAAAAGATGCCATTACTGTAAATTTTGCGTGCATGTTCCGGTCAATGAGAAAAGATGCCATTACTGTAAATTTTGCGTGCATGTTCCGGTCAATGAGAAAAGATGCCAATACTGTAAATTTTGTATGCGTGTGCCGGTCAATGAGAAAAGATGCCATTACTGTAAATTTTGCATGCGTGTTCCGGTCAATGAGAAAAGGTGCCATTACTGTAAATTTTGCATGCATGTTCCGGTCAATGAGAAAAGATGCCAATACTGTAAATTTTGCATGCGTGTTCCGGTCAATGAGAAAAGATGCCATTACTGTAAGTTTTGCGTGCGTGTTCCGGTCAATGAGAAAAGATGCCAATACTGTAAATTTTGCGTGCGTGTTCCGGTCAATGAGAAAAGATGCCAATACTGTAAATTTTGCATGCGTGTTCCGGTCAATGAGAAAAGATGCCAATACTGTAAATTTTGCGTGCGTGTTCCGGTCAATGAGAAAAGATGCCATTACTGTAAATTTTGCATGCGTGTTCCGGTCAATGATAAAAGATGCCATTACTGTAAGTTTTGCGTGCATGTTCCGGTCAATGTGAAAAGATGCCAATACTGTAAATTTTGCGTGCGTGTTCCGGTCAATGAGAAAAGATGCCATTACTGTAAGTTTTGCGTGCGTGTTCCGGTCAATGAGAAAAGATGCCAATACTGTAAATTTTGCGTGCGTGTTCCGGTCAATGAGAAAAGATGCCAATACTGTAAATTTTGCATGCGTGTTCCGGTCAATGAGAAAAGATGCCAGTACTGTAAATTTTGCATGCGTGTTCCGGTCAATGAGAAAAGATGCCAATACTGTAAATTTTGCGTGCGTGTTCCGGTCAATGAGAAAAGATGCCAATACTGTAAATTTTGCGTGCGTGTTCCGGTCAATGAGAAAAGATGCCAATACTGTAAATTTTGCATGCGTGTTCCGGTCAATGAGAAAAGATGCCAGTACTGTAAATTTTGCATGCGTGTTCCGGTCAATGAGAAAAGATGCCAATACTGTAAATTTTGCATGCGTGTTCCGGTCAATGAGAAAAGATGCTAATACTGTAAATTTTGCATGCATGTTCCGGTCAATGAGAAAAGATGCCAATACTGTAAATTTTGCATGCATTTTCCAGTCAATGAGAAAAGATGCTAATACTGTAAATTTTGCATGCGTGTTTGAATTTCATTGCCTTGACACTTGGTTTTTCAGATTCGGGTCTGATCATTCCTTGTGTGACGTATGACCTACGTAGCAAGTTAATTGCTTTGGCAGAAAAAGAGGGACTAAGCGTAGAGAGGCAAGTGGAGATGGTAGGAAGATCAGCCAGTGAGATGGTGTTACAGTTGCTTGGTGGATGCCATAGGTAACAAGTTTTTTCTGCACTATTGTTTTAATAAAATCTAATCAGTTTTTTTATAAGCAAAACTAAAAAATGCAAAAATTAAGATTTTTATGGAATTAAAATTGTTTGTGGAATTAAAATGTTGGAAATTTTCCACACAAGCAAGAAACACGTTCAGATTTTTAGCAGGGATCACTAGCATGCATTGCAAAGAAGCCATGTTGCTGTGTTTTCTGCAGTGTTGACATGATTAATCCACACTGCCCCAGGCCTAGTCAACTGATAAAGACGGATCTGGATCTGGATTTATTCAGTCTTGCTCTCAACAAACAGATTTTAGTTATTTTTAACGTTTTTGTAAATTAGCTTACACCTGCTTTCATTCCTAAATAGAATAAAATAGCAAAAAGCTGGTTTCGTTGCAGAATAAATCCGGAAAATTCACATCAGCGTGCGACGGTCGTTGTTCTATGTGGTCCACACATCCAAGGAGCCCAGGGAGTATGCTGCGGAAGACATTTGTCCAATCACAATGTGGACGTTACCGTATTCGTGCCAAACTTTGTCAAGGTGTTACAGTGTCTACAGTCAGAGATAAGTTTGTTCAAGTCAACGCAAGGCAGACAAACACAGAATGTGAAAGGTAAGAGGAAAAATTTTCTTATATTTCGTATTCTAGATGCAGCTGTAAACAAATCCTAATATAGTGTTATGTTTTGTTTCTCTCGGAAGGCTCGTAGAGAAAACCAGAAAACTCGCCGTTAAATATTACTACTTTATTTAGCGAGAATTCTATAACACAAGAGTATGAAGGAACGTTGAAATGATTACAATAAACGTGAAAATCTGGAAAGTATTTAAGTAAGTATACAAATAAATGCGTAAGTATAACGTGTTAGATCTGCGTGCGATGTCCTGTCGGCGGCCTGCTTTGCCTTATATAGGGCGCTGTAGAAACTTCTCGAACAAATGTTCGAGAACAATCCAGACGGTAAGACGGTCATTCTAACGGAACATTGTACAATGTTCTATGTAATTCTACTTGATGTCAGCGATCTCCACAACATATAATACAAAACAAATAATTCTTTTCTATTTTAATTTCGAATAGTATTTTGTAATAAAGTGGGTTGTATGTTTGGCGGCACTATATTTTTATTGTTGTTTGAAACAGAATTAGGGTTACTTTAAGATTTCCATTATAGCAAAGCATGGTTAGTTATACCTATTTCTACAGACATAGATAGTTACATTTTAAGTTTGTGTGCTTGCAAACCAATAAGTCAGCAGAGTTAAAGCTGCGTTATGATGCTTCAAAGTAGAATACATCAAAAATTGAGTCAAATATCAATTATTGTTTAGTAAAACAATTGCTAAGTATACTGGACTTTTATGTTCTGGCATAAAACATCAGGAATTTTTTTGGAAAATACTAAAAATTTAATTTTATAACTCCTTACCCACTTCTCTGCCTGAAAATTAGTATTGCATATGTCAAAAACTCCGATAGCAGCTACTCGTGAAGGAAGTTATTTTCCTTGCGGTTTTTTCTGTTGCCAAGCCCAGATTTTTGTTTGGAAGAGTCATCTACAGGATTTAAAGGTGCTGTAACTTCATCTTCAAGTGTCCCTGCAAAGTCTATAGCAACCACCCATTTGTACAGTGGTAGCTGTTTTTGTAGAAGTGCCACAAAAAACAATGGCATACTTTAACAGAGATTTTCTCAAGATTATATTTTTCAGTGTGCAGTCTGCACTTGAACTTCAACATGTATTATCACAGGTTAGAAACAGCACAGAACGTTGAACTTTAGTATCAAATTCCTCACTATCCTCATGGAATAGGGATTCAGGATACACGAAAAACTAAAAAAAGCCTAAAGGAAAACCGGACGATTGTTTAGACTCAATCTCGTTTTAATTTACTGTGCAAAATATACATCTTCTTGCCTATAAAAGTTAACAATTGTTCCTTATATTTAAATAATTATCTTAGGAAGTTATTTAACGGTAACGGAACACAGCTATTGCTTACGTCAGAAACTAACCACAGTTTGTGCAATGGCAGGCGTTTTCCCTTGCGCATCAAGTACATTTGCATAAGTGTTACAGTACTGCTTAAACGCATGATGTCACGAAAAATGGGCTTTACGTCATATCACGACAGTAACTAACACTGCAGTTCATGATAATACTTATCACGGTACCGCCTTCTATTTGTCGGCCAGGCGAATGTGACAAAAAGGCGCTGCTGCCAATCTTAGTAGATTCACAGAACCGTGCATAACTTTGAAAGTTTAACGAAATTTGAGTATCCGAGGTAATGAGCTATTATAGTTTTCAATATTTTAGAGCATTGTTTATTCTGAAGTCGTGTTTACACAATCATCCGGTTTTCCTTTAACTGTCAGCTTCTGGACGTTTTTGCTGTGCAAGCACATAATAGTGATAAAATGCTTATAGTTAATTCTTTTATTAACAGACATATGCAGTGGACAAGTAGACATGATCATAAACTGCATGGACAGTCATGATAACTGTCACCTCAGAGATCAATCGTGGTACAAGAATGTGGTCGGATGGGCAAACAGACACCTGGCACCAGTACTAAGCATTGATCCGCCAACAGACGACCCCGTCCTGGACACAAAATGGTGCCTGTCAATAGCACTTCCACTTAATCTTCCAAAGCCTGCTGGCAAAGTGTATTTGTGTGACATTGGTGTGCCAACCAGACTGTTCACGAAATTAGGCATATCATATCAGTCGCCTTTTGGCTCAAAATTTGTGATACCACTTCATGTTAATGTTGAAAAATAGTGGTACTAATTTATTTATTAACTTTTAGTTTAGAGAAAATATAATAATAAATTACATGTATTTATAAATCCATGTATTAATAACATGAATGTATTAATTTCAGCATACATTTGTTCTGTTTTTTATACATACAGATATACCACACTGTTCAAATAGGATTATATTCCAGACTTTGGAGAGAAATATGAAAACTGAAAATAAGATAACACTGGCATACAAATGTGTATGTCTCTGTGAAGCTGGATTCATTTACACTTCCTTGCATGAATACATATCAGTTAAATAATACACAGAAAACGCTTCTCCCTCCTCAGTTTGAACGAGTGCAAAAAAATAAAACATCTAGGCAATACTACTAAACCAACTAGTTCGTTGCCACTTATATTAAAAATTAGTAATTAGCAAAACGACTTCTTAAGAACAATAATGAACCTCACATGTAGCTTGTCAAACAATCAAGTAAATGGGATTACATAAACTCCATTTCACTTATTCAGCAATTCCTTTATTTGAGGAAGTCCCGCATAACACACGATTCATTGGCTTGAATTAAAGCTGCAGTAATTCATTAAAACAAATGTTTATAGTATTCCAATTTAGCTGATATTTTTTAATCCTTAGACATTAATGGTTTAGTAATAAACACACACCACTACATGTCATTCACTTAGCCGAGTCACCAGGAATACTACACCGAGTCAAAATTAGGTAAAAACAAGTTGTTTTGTCAAAAAAAATGTGCACAAACTAACTTCATCAATGCAGATAAACAAACAACAATGAATGTGTATTATGTATTAATATAATATATTTGTATATTGTTCAAATTTGACAATGTGATAACTCCATCTCTACACGCCTTCATTTCATCCAATATAAGTTTATTATTGTTACACGTCACATACATATTTTCCACAGAGACTTTATTAAACTAATCAATTTATAGAATTTTTAGAAAAAAGTTTACAATTCCCACACACAAGAAATTAGTTCCTGAAGTGCTTTATGGTTGGGGTACTTAAATCGTTTAAAAGTAACTCCAAAGCAACTGTAAAAAATAATGTAGCTCA
This sequence comes from Tubiluchus corallicola, assembly GCA_030141605.1. Classification (NCBI taxonomy): domain Eukaryota; kingdom Metazoa; phylum Priapulida; class Priapulimorpha; order Priapulimorphida; family Tubiluchidae; genus Tubiluchus; species Tubiluchus corallicola. Next base: position 82,480 of record JAQGDQ010000470.1, read on the forward strand.
GCTTAAACAAAATATTGTACATATAACAAAATCTACATCACAAATACTTTTTCAGCATCCGTAATGGAAAAGTCCTGCTTTGTGCGAGGACACACGACTTTTCCATTGCTGCTTGCAGCCATTGACATCAAGGCATTTTCACCGTAAATATAGCCATTGGGTAACATCATTGGGTGGTTATGCTCATTCAAAGCTGCTGACGACATGTGACATACAAGTCTAGATTGAGAGCAGTGAGCAAATGGAAGTTTGCTTGCCAGTTCGTTCAGGTACGGACTGCAAACCGGACAGTCTGGATTCTTGGTGTCATCGTGATAACACTGCGGGGTTTTAAGTGAGGATAATCCTGCCTGCAAGGTAACTGTAAACACAGAATAATTGTTCAGCTGGTAAAGTTTGAAGTTGTCGCTGCGAAATTCTTTTACGAGCTTATGCCACTGGTTAGGGTTTAGCATCTCTGCATATGGGTTGACTTCGGTATCCATGGGAAATGCCAGCAATCCCATGGTTCTTTGCACACAAACCATCTGATCATCCTCTAGACTCACGAAGTATTTGCGAGCGTGCTCAACCGCCTCCAAACGCCTGTCATTCCGTATCAACTCGATGAATTCCTGTTGTCTAAGGTTGAATTCCAAATTACTCTTCATCTTTTTAAGCTTTGACTTGTTGTCATAGCACCAGTTCAAGCATTTTGATGTGTCATGGTCTAGCAGGGACTCTTCCACTTCTTTGGCAACTAGAAATAAGTCCAAGTTTGTGAGGTCTTCAATGTTGTTATGCCTTGCCAGTTTTATTGCTGTTTCATAATAGCCACATCGTAGGAAATATTCCACTAAAATTCTGTCGAGTCTCTTCTTTTTCCATTGTGATAGGAGGTTAACATTAGCAGTGTCGTGTTCTTTTAAGTGGTCGGTGCGACGTTTGCAAACTCTTGCAGCATCTAGTTCATCGCCAATGCTTTCCGTCGCTTTGCGCTTCATAACGTGCAGCTTTTCAACTACATTGTCTAGCATGGCACTCACCTACAAAATTATAAAATAACTTGATAATTAAACACTTTCACGACCATAATCTAATAAGCTCGTGAAAGAAATATAATTAGAATTAAAAAGTGTAAAAAAAAGTTTTGCACTACACTGAGATTCGAACCCAGGCCTCTGTTTTCTGGGTAGCCATTCTAACCACTACACTCGAGAGACACATTGACCTTTCAGATAGAAATTTACTCTGTGATCTACTAGATCTCTGTGGTCTATCATTGAGGAATCACCATCCACAGTGCATCAATACATAGTAGGAAACTCACGAAAACAATACCAAGTTAGAAAACCATAAAAAGGTTTGGACTACTCTGAGATTCGAACCCAGGCATTCTGCTTTCCAGGCAACTATGTTAACTATATGTTAAGCCAGGGGTGTGCAAATTATCTGACTAGCCGGGCCACATTAAACATTCCCGCAATTCCTGCGGGCCACTGGCAGTTTTATCAAGGAGCCAAGTGAGGCCTAATAACGATTATTTTGCATCCGACCTGCGTACATCATTACTACTACACTCAAAGAACTATTTTAGAAGTCTTTAAAATTTATATTACAAACCATATATTTCTACTTTCAGGACAGATAGTGGTAATTTCATTACAATGCATATTAGTAATGTGTATCACACAGTCTGTGTAGTACAGTGACATTAAGCTACAACCGTCTTGTAAGGGTTAATGGCATCCGATCTAGTAGAAAAAACTACCCGCACTATCTTTGGGATCGTGGCATGAACTTCAGCTGGATACACTCAATTAATTGCCTGGGCCGCACTTTCATTAGGTTGATAAATCTCTTCGCGGGCCGCACAAATTCTCTCGGCGGGCCGCAAGTGGCCCGCGGGTCGCAATTTGCACATCCCTGTGTTAAGCGTACCTCATTTCAAACAAAATTGGCAAAAAAATCAATCATATGTCGTATTTGATACATACAGCAGTAGTTATAAAACAGTAGGTCGAATCATGAATTAAAATTACGATGTAAATAGTCTTGCCAAATTTTTAAAGTTCTTTGTTATGTTCAGTCTTTGTTTGCTTGATTGTGTTCTTATCTTAGATGGGATATTCAACTAACATCCAGAAGTGGTTAGGAAAATATGGGTTGTTTATATGAAAGAAAAATATTTAACGCCTGGCATTGTATGCTATGTTTACAAATTGAGTTTCAGGCCTGGCGTGTTATTGCCATACGCGGGCATCCATCCATCCGTCTGGTGTCTAAATCCCCTTTATAGCAGGGCAAGTAACGATGCGTATTGACATTGCCAAGCTGAATTTTTCCTACTCAAATTTGCTAATGCGTATATACATATTTCTTTACACAAGTATGTCGGTGAATTATAATTATGTGTAGATACTTGTGGTGCCAAAGTCGACCATTTAACCCACTTAACACTGTTTCAATTGTCAATGTAATCAGATTGGATTTGGAGTCATCTATGCAATCTCTTGTTCATCGAAGGTCTGCTCCAGCACTCTGAAGATCTCTCTTTATGAGTTCTGAATAGGGTGACCACTTATCCGGACTTTCCTAGACACGTCAGAGAATTAAAGTTGATATGTCCAGGGAACAAATATATCCAGAAATTGTCAGGAAAAATCAGTGCTTTGCCATCGATCTCATAGTTTCAAAATTTACAACCAACTCAAATGCAAATCAACGAAGTTAAATTTAAATAAGTGAACCTTTGCCCAGCTCACTTTCCAGCACAATTAATATTGTTAAGAGTGATTTTGTAGCTTTTCAAGTTTGTTTAAAAATTTCATTTGTTTAACTTATTTGCTTTCTCCAAATGGGGCGCTCTTTTAGCAGCTCATAAAACGTGGCTAATCCAGTTGAACTGATACACTACTATTTGGAATTCAATGGAGTTATTTGGAGTTAAATGATCACACATGCGATGATATGTACAATTACATTCTAAAAGCCCAACAGTCATTGAAACTTGGCAGTGAAATCTCAAAATACAGTTTCAAAGAAGAAAACATTTGCATATTTGTTGGGGTGTTAAACTCCAAACTTTACATGTTTAAATATTAAATTACAACACAATGTAGCAGTTCTTTTTTATTTTATAGGCTATGCATAAACACACAAATTTTTAGACTACAAAATATCATTAAGTCTGGATGCCAACTCCTTGCATCATGTTGCCAACCCACTGTGAGTCCGGAGCAATTTCTGTAGATGCATATATAAGATACCTATACTACAGGTGCTTACAACTTCGTTTTCACCCCAGACTTGTTGTCTATACGTTATAGAAATGTTTATCGGAAAACTGTTTTTTGTCAATTACAAGCTCAGTTCGGTTCAACAAGTGAATGTAATAAATAATTTTCGAACTACAACCCTAACCTAGTCTTGTTTGGAATGACATCTATAAAAAAGCTAGCGACTCATTACTGAAGTTCACAGTCAATTAAGCAAAACTCGTATAGTCGACTTTAACGGAAAACTACAGATAAGTTAGTAATCAGATTCTAGTACTAAAAATAGTGAGATGGAAAACCTCTCCGACAGTAGGCGTCGCATCAACAAGAACAAGACGCTTCTCCAATTCCGACAGCTCATTTTGTACTTTGGAACTCTCTCTATCCACATTCTTTTGAGCTGCTCTAAATTTTTTGTTTAGAACTTCGTACGGGACTTTCAGGGTCGGATGCTCAAGTGATTTGACGTCCATCACATTCTTTTGTTCTGTACCGCCAGTCGCCAAAGAAAATCATGTAAAGTTTATTTTCTGTAATCTGTACCACCTCTTTTCAGCTGAGCTTGGAAGTCGGCAAAACGAAAACAAAATGAAGTGAATATCGCTCTGCTATTATTCGATGTCGATTTGTTTATAATATCATTCGGTGACATGGGATTTATGATTAAAAAACATTAAAACGCCATAGTAACAGCTAGTATGATTGTAATACCAAATAAAAGAAAAATATCAGAATGCTCAAGAAGGGTGTAACTTCACCCTCGTTGTTCATCAATAATATCGAATCTCTTGAATGTATAGTGCTGCTTCATGACTAAGATTGCTCGTGTTACTCTACTTCAGTTGTAAATTATTACTCTGCTTTATATAAAGTGATTAACGAAAGCAACAATCCGTTTTCGTAGAGCTCTAGAAGCTCCATTATACCATGAATCTAGAATTATCCCAAAAATTAATGTTGTAGTGTGCACAATTCTCAATCCATGACTATATACTGTAGAAATTACTGCTGGCGGGGATGTATTACTGCATTAGGTCATCAAAGAAAATTTGTGTTAGAACTGTAATTTCTTCTCCTGTTCATCAGTTAATGTACAATCAGTTAATGAACAATCTGTTGCAGCAACCAGCACCTAGAATAGTAGTTGTTTAGATACTACTGAGCTTGGACTGTAGCAATGTACATCATTTAAGGATTTATAAGCATAACTAATAATAACATATAATGTTATATTACTTAAAATACATATAATTGTTACGTAATAATAAAATAATATTATGTAATGTTGTCTATGGGTATAAACACCTTTGAGGGATGTCATAAGGTGATTTGGGAGAGTACTTATTAATGACAAAACCTTCATACCATTGCAGCTGATCATTGCAGTTAAAAATGCAGGATAAAGCTCAGCTTTACACAGCATTAAGATCAAGTGACAATACTAGTTACTATTGCTGGAAGCAAAGTGTATATATATAAACACAGTAATACAAGCTGGCACAGTGCACTGTTGTAGTACTTGTGAAAAGTAGCAACGAACTTATCTCCCTCCCCCTGTGAATGGTGAATAAAACCGAATTAGGCATTTGAGATTGCTAAACAAAAAAGCAGAAAAAAGGAAAAAGAACGAAATACAAAAATGAACATAGGTCTGAAAGGATTTACATTTTTAGACTTTGCTTTGACTTTTTGCTTGCTTCTCCTCTTTTTGTTAGCTATATTTACTTGTTTGCTTTTCAAATTCCAACTTGATTCTTATTTATTTGTTTAGTTTTTTATTTAATTAATTGCTGGTTCCCTCAAAAAGTTTGTTATACTGATTTCTATTTCATTCACCATTTATTCAAACAATGAGGAGCATATAGTCCATTTTGTTGCTGTTGTCATTGTTAACATATGACTAGTATTATTGTTATTATTACGATTGTTGTTGTTGTTGTTATTATGAATATTATTATTATTATTATTATTATTATTATTATTATTATTATTATTATTATTATTATTATTATTATTAATACTTCATTCGTTTTTTTAATGTTAGTCGTAGTCCGTAAATAGATCTGCAAATGTACCGAAACTGAACTGTGAGTGTGAGCCTGAAATATAGCATTGTAATCAAACGTGAACTGAATAAAGCGTTTTGACAACTTTTACTAAGAGGTCCCTTGTTGATGGAAAGCAATTATTTATCCGAAATCTACGACGACTAAATCTGGAGTCTCATCCAGATGTTGACGTTTTTGTTAGCTAAACTGCTCAATATTATTTTTGTTAGCTAAATAGCTAGTGCGTACTACATAAAACGCGCTAATTGCTAAAAACTGAAGACGTTGCTCTGTGTAAGTTTATTGTAAGCACGGCTAAATAAATGTGATCGTGATGGCTACATCTTCACGAGAAATTGACGAAAGTCCACTTTCAAATATGAATTTACCAAACACTGCAGTTGCCGAAAATAAAAGTAAAATGCCAGACGACCAGGAAACAAGGAATTCAAATGACCGAAATTCAGTGACTGAACAAGAACAAAACCATACAGATAATACTACAGAAAGTGGAGAAGAGATATTTGGAAATGGTACAAGCTCAAACATTTCGGGCAATACGAGCGAAAGTAATCGAGAAGAGCAACAGACTAACCGTGAGCAAAATCAGGACCAAGAACAACAGCAAGGTCAACGTCGTGGCCGCAACAGTAACAATAATCACCATCCAGTCTTGAATGTTCGAGATAGATTATTTCATGCATTGTTTTTTCGCGTAGCCTTTGCATATGCCAGAAGTATCCCACCACCTCTGAGACGAACGCTAGAATTTACTGTTTTAGTTAAAGCTATTGCTGCTCTCTTTATTTTAACTTATGTGCACATTGTGTTTTCACGTACACCAGCAAACTGTCTAAAAGAAATTGAAAATGAGTGGCCTAGGGATGGCATTCTACGTGTGCAAATTGTTCAGAATGGAGCAAATTTTTCCCTAGAAGAATCCTATCAAAAAGAAAAGGAAATTCAAGAACGGGAACAACTTCTTGAAATGATGTACGATAATTCAACCCTGTACGATGCGGAATTCATATTTGGTTTGCCATCAACCTCTTTGGCACAATTGTCAGATGAACTTTTTCAGTCATATGACAAGTCTTCTGCTAAAGACAATGACCAAATTGATACAGATGATATTTCTAAAGATATGTCGACACCATCACCTGAACTAAACTCAGAAAATGATACACTCTCAGTATCACTTGATGCTACGCCAGATAAAAATCTCTTGCCCTTTCGAGAGACTCTAACAGAATTTGACATGTTGAAGAAAGCAGTTTGGCCTGATGAAGAGTACATCATTGAATATTCATTAGAATATGGATTTTTACGTCTTTCACCGGCAACAAGAGAAAGACTGAATATTACTGTGATGATAGTTGCATTGGATCCTGAGAAAGATGAGTGTTTTGGTGATTCATTTAGTCGTTTCCTCCTTGCTGAATTTCTTGGCTATGATGATGTATTAATGTCTAGTATCAAGAGTCTAGCAGAAAAGGAGGACAACAAAGGCTACTTGCGCAATGTTGTTACGGGAGAACATTACAGATTTGTTTCTATGTGGATGGCACGCTCTTCATACCTTGCAGCCGGATTCATTATGCTTGTCTTTACAGTGTCCATATCAATGCTGCTGAGATATTCCCATCACCAAATCTTTGTTTTCATTGTAGACTTACTACAAATGTTGGAAATGAATGTTACTATAGCTTTTCCTGCTGCACCTCTACTAACAGTGATATTAGCCCTTGTGGGCATGGAAGCCATTATGTCAGAGTTCTTCAATGACACAACAACAGCGTTTTACATCATCCTGATAGTTTGGGTTGCTGATCAGTACGATGCTATCTGCTGTCACACATCTGTCAGCAAACGTCATTGGTTAAAGTTCTTTTACTTGTATCATTTTACTTTTTATGCATATCATTATCGCTTCAATGGTCAGTATAGTGGTCTAGCTCTCATGGTGTCTTGGCTCTTTATACAGCATTCAATGCTTTATTTCTTTCACCATTATGAGCTGCCAGCAATTTTACATCAAGCTCAGATACAGCAGCTGCTCACAAGAAACCGACACAATCTGCCTGAAATCTTAACGACACAAGCTAACACTCAGAATAACAATTTCCCGCAAAGCCCTGGTAATGTTGCAAATCAAGAGGCAGACGACCACCAGCCCGGAGTACCCGTGTTATCTGCGTCAGAAGCTTCTAATGGCTCTAGTAATTTGCCTGAAATCTTAACAACACAAGCTAACACTCACAATGACAATTTGCCCGAAAGCCCTGGTAATGTTGCAAACCAAGAGGCAGACGACCACCAGCCCGGAGTACCAATGTTATCTGCGTCAGAAGCTTCTAATGGCTCTAGTAATCTGCCTGAAATCTTAACAACACAAGCTAGCACTCAGAATGACAATTTACCCGAAAGCCCTGGTAATGTTGCAAATCAAGAGGCAGACGACCACCAGCCCGGAGTACCCATATTATCTGCGTCAGAAGCTTCTAATGACTCTAGTAATTTGCCAATGAGTAATAATGTGTCTGTTGCCGAAGGTGGGCATAGTAATGTAGAAAATAACCAAGAACTGGATAACCACTCAAAAATAACTGATGAAAATTCTGTGAAGTTAACTAACCAGCAGTTTAACAATTCAGACAAGAACTGCAGCAGCCACAGTTTACTCTCTGACTCTTCTTTTAAAACAGAAATTGTTAAATATAGCTGCGAAACTGAGCAATGCAAAAGGAAAACTAACATAACCGAAAGTATTGAACCACCAGAAATGAGTGAAAAGAGTCCAAATCAAGAATTGATAAGCAAAAGTTGTATCAGTGTTGGGTATATGCATAGTGATCAAACTACTCAAAGTAGTTTTTCGCGCAGTGACAATGAGAAGCCTTGTACATTTGTTAAAGATACTTTTTTAGGTAAAGATGAGAGTGAACCCAGTGTGAAAATGAAGTCAAAATACTGCTTGTCAAAACATGGATCAGCTCCTAAGCATTCTAAGTGTTTTGCGTCACCAAATTCTTCAAATAAGAGAGAGAGAACTGGAAGAGTAACAGCAAGAGAAGACAATCTATATGATGATATGCCTACTGATAATAGTGAAAAAGAGTTAACTTCACATATGCCAACAAACTTAGTGTCGGATTCTGTGTCAGACAGTCATTCATTAGTCAGCACATCTTGTGAATTAGGTACTACAACAAGTACTCAAACTGAGCACTTGAGTGAAAGTGATATGAACTATGAACATCACAGTAAGTTGGACGATGACAATGGTCAACATGCAAAAGCATTTGACATGGATACTAGTAAGTGTGTGATAAATGCAGAACAGTCGCTTGGGTCACAAGATACAGAAAGTTTTTACAGGAGCTAAAACCCATTTAGCTATATTATTTTGCTGTACGTTTGTATACACGTATTGTTATGAAGCTTTAATTCCAGGTTACCCATTATAAGCTATTATGTGTTCTTATATTAAAACTTAGTATAATGGGCATTGTAAACTAACTAAAATTTTATGTTGTAATTAATGTTTTTGTTACAATAATGTTAAGAAAAAAAATTGTTACGTCTTTGTTGACAGGTGATTGATTTTCAAGAATATCTGTATTAATTAAGAAAAGTTGTCATTTTTTATTATTGTGACATTGATAAATTATGTTTATTAACTATAGACCAGATTCTAAAAGGTAAAATCTACAGTTTTATCCTTGGTAGTTAGGCAGTTAGGAGTTAGGCAGAAAGAAACCACAGATGCAATCATCAACTTTTGAGGTCCCACGGTCTTACTGGTTAGTGGTTGGTTGGTTGGCATCTTTTTATCTCAGAAGACAATGGAGTGTGCATCAAGAGAGTCAGTTATTGATCACATTGATGGAGCTGCAGCGTCGACTGTCGCTGAGCAGTGCGATCCTTGAACGTCTCCTGGGTGCACGCATGTGTCTTTGAAAACATACAGTTGCGCGAGACAGATATTCCTTTCTGACTTTGTCATTTACTTCAGTTGTAGCAATCCTTTTGTCTCGGAAGACAATGGAGTGTGTGCCAAGAGAGTCAGTTATTGATCACATTGATGGAGCTGCAGCATTGACTGTGGTCAGCAGTCCGATACTTAAACGTCTCTAGGGTGCACGCCTTGGCAAGGTGTATGGAGATCCCGCAAGCCCACAGCACCTGGTATTGCTAGGCAGTCACCCATCCAAGTACTAACCAGGCTATACGTTGCTTAACTTCGGTGATTAGACATGAACCGGCATTTTCAACGTGATTTGGTCGTAGTTAGTAATTATTCAAAAAGTCCTTAATTGCTATTAAAGCAAGGAAAGTAAGACAGCACAATGGTGTCTACATATAGTGTTACTACATATGGTTACTACATATAGCGTGCTTAAGAGCAAGTATTTGCCCTGTAATTCACCCTGTAGCTCTGATTTTAAGAAAGGTGGTTGCTAATTTAATTAGACGTACTGGCTACATGTATTCTTGGCAAAACCAGTTGCTAAAAACTTCATGATATGTATCAGATATCCATATAGGCAGAAGAGATTGGGAAAGTTGCAGCTGCATTAACGTGGAGAGAGAGCATTTACCTCAGTATTTTTTGTTGAAACTGTCATTGTACAGTAAGATGTTTGTTGTGTTTGGACATTATGACATAGACCACTAGTCATCATAAATAAATATTTGTAATGCTGCCACTCTAATAATATTAACAGTAGTTACTGTTATTGCCTCCTGCAAAATATTTGTGGTTTTGTCAGTTACTGTCTACAGCAATGCAGATTAAATTGCTAGTTTCATTGTTTCTTGCAATTACACCTAGCTTACCGGAACAAGAGAAATTGCTGGCACTAAACAAAGTGAATTTGTGTCTTAAAGATTCTGTACCAGCAATTAACCCTCATTTTTTTCTGTAAGTTTTTATAGGTACCAGCGCCCATGAAACATGGTGCTCATTATTATGCATAGCCACCTGTTTGTTACTTCAAATTCAAGAAAATTCATATCCATATAATTGTTGCGCCATCACCATAATGTTTATCAAAAAAGATTTTAATGTTGGGAACTGAATATGACTAGCCAGATATCTATTATAAAATTCATTATAAATGTATGGTTTTGTGGGGGGGGCTGCCATTCGGTGTAGGGGTAAGAACATGACCATTTATAATGAGTGGCCATGGAGTTTCAATCGGTAATTTCGGATTTCAGAGGAACAGTGGCGGCTCATGTATAGGTACCGTGGTACTGCAGCAACCCCTGTTTTCACACATTATCATCGTTAATATTCAATATAATAATTTTTTTCTCAAGTTCTTTCTTTATACTTGTGCCGAACCGGCGCACGTGAAGGAAGTACAATTTGATTAACAACCCAAGCAACGTGGTGTTTGGCTGTTGTACGCATGTGGCCAGGCGCACATGTCTGAGATAAGACACTGTACTTTAGGTAGAAAGAGTACTGTCGCTCACTGCAGTACGTGTTGTCAGTTGTCACGTGTTTAAAAGCCGCGTATCGGCATATCCTTGAACTGCAACAATTTAAGCTATTCGTAAGAAAATTTTTTGTTTAGTAGTTTATCAAGGTTATGTTTAAATTAGTTTGTTTTTTTTTAAATTACAATTACAACATTATAGTTACATATGTTTGTTTCCTTTTACACAGTATTAAAACAATGGCTAAAAATTTTTAATTTGGCAGCACGCCCACTAATTTTATCTACGAGTTGCCACACCAGCGGAATGAAACGTTACCTAAGACTGTCAAACGAATAATCATCTATCGGATGTAAAAATTATACTGTAGGAAAGTATGGCCTTCTTTTCCATTATTGACCATTCCACTGTTAACCATTTCATTGAAGATTTAATTTTTCACGTTCACATCATCAGTAGGGGTGAGCATTCTCTACTAGACATCGAATTCGAATTGAATCGAATTTGTGACTCGAATTCGAATCAAATGGAATTTCAGTGTTTCGGTTTCGAATTGAGTTGGAAAGATTTTCGAACAAGTTTTCGATCTTTAGTAAAAAGCGGCCTTGCAAAGATCGTGCATATTACGCAATTTTGGTATGCAACAAAACCACTAATAATTAGCTTAAAAATTGTGCACAGAAATCATTGGTAAATTGTGCTAATTGCGTGATTACCCCCACTTAGCAGCACTATTACAATGTTTAATGGTTGACACCAAACAAGCAAAACTTGTATAATACTTAGAGCCATGTATAAATGTACTTGTCTTGTAATTATTGACCCAGAGAAGACAAAAATTTTATATTATTTTATGTAACATAGCTACTGAATTTTATTGCAAATATTGTCTAACATAACAGAATTGTAATTTTATGTTGTTGTCCAATATTCCGGCCTAGAAGTCAGATGTCTAAGCTCGGATGTCTTGTGATGAGGTCATTTATTATTAATTGCTAATCATTACCAAACTATCATAATTACAGTTATAATTAACTGACTTTTTAACCTGTGAAAATACTCAACATACAGTTGATAAAGCAGGTGAGAACGTAGAGCACATTAAACTTATCAACTACAAATGTGGAAAGCCCGACTCTTCAGATGTGAATTGTAAATACATTACAGTTTCGCATTTGTTTCTGTGTTTGGAAAATAAATGCCTTTGAATCATGACACCGTTAACATCACAGTATGCAAGAAATTCTTATAAACGTGACTGCCTGGCAGTTAGACAACAATAATTATTAAGCTCTATCAAAAAAAAGGATTAGCAGGAATGACCGATAGAAAAATATTAATTTGTGAAATAAAACCGCGTAAGTCAACTGCAACCATTTTTGCGTTGTGACGCCTGGTGCGACACACGTGATTGCCTGAGTCATGGTGTCACATTACGATCTTAGATGTATTACTGCTACTACTACTACGTAAGTGATTTACTAAATAGAGCGTATTATGATGCTGATATGGAAACATGTCTTACCTTCATGTAGTAGCTAAGTACTTGGTACTACATATATTAAAACTTGAAACTGTAAGCAAGTCTGAGTAATATTTGCAATGGTAAAATAAATAGATAAAAGAACCGAAAGACATTCTTTGGAGTGTAGACATTTAAGTTTTAAAATCCCTCTATTGCAAGTATTAATTAGACAATAAGGCTTAACATCCTTTGGACCTTGCATCCTTTTTTCTTTAAAGATAATGTGTAGGTAACATAACTTCCGTAAGTTGTTATAACTTCTATATAATTTTCATATAATCTAACTTCTGTAAAATGCTGAATATATTAAGCGTTGCAAAGACATAAGCTCGATTTCCTATTTACGATGTCAAGACACTTCGACTTTCAAAGTTTTACCATCATCTTTCAGCTTACTAACTTTGCTCATGACTCTTATAGCCCTGGCTGGCTTTTTCATACATTTTTCTGTAAAGAAAAGTCGGTCAGACTTTCTTATCTTGGTTGTAGGTCCTTATTCTGACCTAGGATACAAAATGTACAATTTACTACATACAATAATTGCAAAAATGTTTCTGTTATATCATTATTATCTTGGGAACTTTTAGTTAGAAAAGTAACAGTCCACAAGCTTAACTCATTTCCTCATCACTTATTACGATTTTGCTATGCTTGGTAACACACCTACATTAGGTACACGTTTACGGAAGTCAGCGTTCCAACAGTGTTGCGGTGTCACTTTGCAATGGAATACTCGGCAATTTTTCAAAAGTTCAAATTTCTAGTTAATCACTTGGCGATGTATACATGATTTTAGTAGCTGCAACTGTAGGTCTCCTAGACGCATTGTAGCTCATCTAAATAAATCTGGCTGCATTGACAAATGGTGAAATCTGATAAAATTCTTTAATATACATCATTCTCTAAAAGATGGTTTCTTTTCACAAAGTTTTGTTATCTAAATGGGATACTGTTTCCTTTTCGCATTTGTATTAATTTCAAGATAAACATGGTATAGCCCTAATTAATAAGTGTACGTAATATGTACTTCATAGATCGAGAACTATGTTATTAGTAAGAAATAATTTGTTGAAATTAAAGTATTTAAATTATCAACCAAAGCAGAATTTCTTGGTGTAGTACAAGGTAGTATTAATTTTTTATATCATTTGTTACTTTACTGCTGATATTCGTTCTAAATATTGATATTACTCAAGTTTGCTGATTCAACTTGTTTTTGCAAACGTGACGTAGAATCCCCCGCAAAATGTGTTTTTAGTTGTAACATGAGTATTATTTATTATTTATTTATTGTTATTTCAAAGTGAGGGAAAAAGCTGAATGATCAACATGTGGGACAGAAGCTAGATTAGAGCTGCAATACTACCTCCTGCTATCTGTCTCATTAAGAAAAAGTGTGTTATACATCTGAACGTGGCAAAGATATCTGGTTCTATATCTCATCTTAGTGGATTATCAAGGTTCTGGTCCTGTCACAACCATTTTCATGGTAGGTAGATAACACTGTTCAGATTTTGTCTTGTTCGTTTCAGTATGATTTTTCATATCATACCCTATTTTGAAGTACCTTAATTAAGTATACATTTTAACACCTATAATAATGCCAGAGAGATTCTGATAATTGAATAATAGATTAAACACTTGATTAGCAGTCAATGAGCCCAATTAGTGATTGACTTCACAAAATTTGAGCAAATTTATGTTTAAAAATTGAAATTCCAAGCTATGGGCAAAATGCATGTAGCAGCAAAGAACATGCTGTATGAACATGAAATTAAACTGCCTCAGTTAGTAATAATTCTATTTCGTAAGTCGCTCTTGAAAAAAAATTCTCTCAGTACTTTATAGTTACATGATTTATTTGTAGTTTATACATTACATAATTTTGAGCTATTGTTCAAGGTGTGGGGTTCTATTCCTCTCTGAGGATAATTCTTTAAGATGAGATACTGACTTGCTTAACAGCAAAATTGCCAGGCTGTTTTTGTTAAGCTGATGTCTTAGGCATTTTTTGCTTTTACAGAATGTGCTCACTAGCTTCATAGCAGCTGTTTAAAGTAACCATGGCAACCACAATTGTCACAACATCGGCAACCAGCCGTGTTCCTCCGGGCGTTATCACAGTGCCAGTGGACCAACGATACCAAGCGATTTCTACAACCATTCGTAGACTTTGTATTGGCCAGATAATAGTTGGGCTTGCTATTTGCGCTTATGCTGTTGCTATGGAATTCTATCTAAATCATTACGATTTGGTTCCTGGAATAATTTGCGGTTGTGTTGCATTTCTTACGGGAATAGTCGGAACGAGAGTGGTGACGCCACGGAATCTGTTGTCTTACCCTCGCAGGTCCATTATTGTTGTGTTGATTCTCTGTGTTATTTGTTTCTTTTTGAGCATTTACCTAACAATCCATCGATTTGGAAACCTACATATATATGCAATCTACAGCGTCGTCGATGGTATTTTAGCGATCTGTGAAGGTATACTCGCTCTCTTCACTGCAGTATGGTGCTGCCGAATTGCATGCGGTGACAATTTTGGCGCAACTGTACCGGTAGCGGCTGTTACACACCCTCCACAAAATCCGGTTGTTGCAACACAGGTTTCTCAAGCACGGCCATATCCACAGCAACAGTACTTGCAACCACAGCCATATCTTCAACAGCAATATTCTTCGCCATCACAGCCTCAGTATTTTCAACAGACACAGCAACCGTATTATATTCAAGGTCAGCCTCAGCCACACTATTATACCCAGCAAAGCCAACCGCTACAACAGCAGGCAGCGCCACCAATGCCTTCTGCTCCATTTCATGAAACGCCACATGGCTCGCGTCCAGAACCGAGCGCACCACCGTCTTATGATGAAATTGAAGGTGTAAAACCGCCAGGAAATTAAGTAGTTTACATCTCCTAGAATCCCTAGTTCATTATATATTCTAACAACGTTTATAGAAGACAGTTTGGAAATGTGAATCGTGCTTTGATTTGTGTTAGCTCCACGACAAATCTGTTGCAATTAGAAGTGACTGTATTGACTGTAATGGAATTTCTTCATAATGTGAGGCAGAGCCTTTATGAATTTCAACAGTTCTTCCTAACTAGTGATTAGTATTTCTAGAGACTTGGCCTACAGTACATAGAGCAAAAACAGAATTAACAAAATGAAAGTGGTAAAAAATAGAAGATGAATTTTTGTTGGTAGCAGAGCAAAATTCTGCTTCCTGCGTTGGTTTCCAGTATTGAACGTCTTGAAGGACAAGAGAAGGGGCACCTGAAGTAGGTTTCAAAAAAATTGCCTTAAAAATTATATGTCTTTACAGCAATTTTATGCATGTATCGTACTCGCGTTGAATGTTTTCATTTTAAATCTCCTGCAATACTGTTCCGATGGCGCCATCACGTAAATCGGGGGAAGAAAAGGCAATGTTAAATTGTGATTTTTCGTAATGTTTTTCCTATATAAAAATCTTCATATATAAGATACTCAGATATAAGGTACTAAGGGACTTGTGGTTAAGGGACGATCTCTTCAGGTCCCGCATAATAGAAACCCAGGTAAATTACCTCGCATATAAGGGACCCTATGATCAAAGCAAAATTGATCGATTTTTAACTTCAATTTTTCGCAAACTTGACCTTCGAACAACTCGGTTTTTGCTGTCACATACATCTCACATCACTGAAGGAGCTTTCTACATGCCATTTGCACTGAATGTGTAGCAATAATCCCTAAAAATATGGGTAAACGTACAGAAAAGTACAGGTGTAGATACACCCTCGGTCTGACTCAACTTCGGCTATAAGGGACATCGGATATAAGGGACGGTTTTTTATGGTCCCGAGGTGTCCCTTATATCCGAGGTTGACTGTATTTTTCTAAAGAACCAATGCACGAGCTGTTACATGGCAAATTTAACGTGGAATTTTCATTTAATTTTGTATTTTTTCTTTCTGTTTAAAAATTTATAAGTCTTGCCAAGTAATTGTTCTTTATTGTGCAAACTCAAAGCTCATAATGTCAGCTGTGTTTGCATAATCTCGCTATACTGATGTGCTATTTTGTACTACTTTAAACTATTAACTTCTGTTTCCTATATGCAATGCAATAGGGGAAAAATCAGGAATTAGCTGTAGAACTGGTTTTGTAGATTCCGAATTTGAATAAATTCTGTTTAGACTAAACTTATTTTAAACAACCGTGTCTCACATTTATCTATTCTGGTATCTTGCTGTATAAAAATATTATATTTAGCTCAGTTATTTAGAATCTCAGACATCTTGCTAGATATTTCTTTTAATATAATTATGTTATTGATGTCATTGATTACGATGCTTTAACTTGTGCTACAAATCATTGCGCAAATTAACATTTTTGTTTCAATAATTTACACTGTTTTTCAGGGTTCAAGATGTCATAACTATTACATTACTTTATCAGTGTTTTTCATTAAGTTACTTATTCATGGTGCTATGATTATTTGTAAATATAACTGTCCTTAATGAAAGTGTAACATAGTTATGTTAATGTCTTTTTGAATTACATGTATGTAAATCTATTTATATTTTTATTATTGTTATTATTATTATGATATTAAAAAGAACTGAATCAAATTGTGACTTGTTATATCCTAGAAATTTGTAAATTATATAATTTACTAATATTAATATATTAATATTATTAATATAATATACTGTCATATTATTAAAAGAACATATAAAATAATTAAGTATAAAAGCTTGAAACCACATTTCAAACTGAAAGAGTTCTAAGATCACCCAAATGTATTGCTAAGTGTTCGTTTTCTGTTTCTGTGAGTTCATCAGTTGTATACTCATGAAAGCGATGGAACAATGCAAAACTTGTGTGGTACAGACAACATATATGATATGCAATTTTGTTCATGTTTTTACCAGAGTAATCAATTAATCAACAAGTAGTCTGCGTATTCTCTATGCTGCTGCATTGTTTCGTTTAAATTTAACTGCTCAAAATGGAAGGCTTTCGAATTTAACTTTCTCAGCTCGAAAATACTCATTAGCTACAGTAACTGTTCCAAGTGTTTTGGGAACAAGTCATCAGGGTTGTGATTTTTATTAGTTCAAAGAAAGTTGACAAAACGAACAACAAAAATGTTCAATATTACATGGTTTTTTGTCGATTGTTTCCAAGCTTAAATTTAAATACTTTTTTAAGTTAAAAAACATTATTTTGATCACAGTGGCAGGCTTATAGCCAGAGGTCTGGATTTTTGGGTTAGTGAGCCAAAACTGGTCTGTGTGTCCCGTCTCGTTTTTATTGTTCATGTAATAAGTTTTTTGCCAGTTTTGCTACACGAAGTAGCGGATTCCGTGATAACAATAAACTGTATTCTAGGCGACATCTATGTAGTTGGACATAAAAAGCCAATGCTTCGCATTCCGGACTAGGTCATCTATTTAAAAAACGTAACCGAGAACAGGTAAAGAGTAATTGGAGCGCCAAATGTTGCTTTATAAAAACACTGGTTACTATGGTGTTTGTTAGCCCTTATAGGGTTACCCAGGGGTGAAAAATTACCCCCAGACCAGTTTTTTGCATTTTACCCTTTTCCCAAACGCATCCCAGTAAACCTTTTCTATGACTTTTTCTAAATATGTTTTGTGCACAAAATACTTTCAGTTATTTATTTTAGGCGCATTGTCTCACCACGAAATAAAAGTGAAAATGCAAAATGTCGATTTTTTAAATTGTCAAAACTTTACTTCGCTTGTCTATACATTATACATTATTAATATCTATACATTAATTACTCCACCTAAAAGAAGATAGTAGAGAATAAATTCAAAATAACAATGATTTTTGCACACACGCTACCAATGTCGGTTGTCTACTGTTATTCACGGCGAATCGTTTACAAGAGCAGGCAATGAGTTCCACATTGGAACAACGCGATTTGAGAAAAATTCATGAAAATGTGTCTTACATGTACGCTTTGCAAACAGCTTTAACGAATGATTACTTTTTTATTATTTAAAGTTTTGGTAAAAATGTTTCCTTGTTTAAATCAACATCCTTATGCACAAATCAGAAATTATGGGTGTTTCTAATCTCAGGATTTGTAATCTATAAATCTGTCTCGTAATTAATTCTCCATCCATTACAAAGACGTATAAAGAAAAAACCCTAGTGTTACACGCTACAATAATATTAGCAACCAGACGAATGCGTGCATAATAAAGTAGTATTTATTACACTAATTAGGAACTTAAACAAAGAAGACCGGAACAGCAAGACAGTCTAGAATGCAGAACACTCCTAAGCAATCACCAAGATCTTTGATCTACATAAACCATATATATGGTATTGTTACACCTACGATTGAAACTAAGCATGGTCTGGTTTATTTAACAATTCACAAGAGTATCACTAACAATGCCCAAACACAATGAAAAATTGTAGTTAAATGAGCTGCGTTGACAGTTAAACTAAAATTTACCATACCGCTGCAATAGCATTGAAACCAAACTCGCTAAACAGATTTGAACGTCACAAATTTCTCTTTTTCTTAATCTTTCGCTGCTCCTTCTCGCTACAATGAAATATGAAAATAATTAAGATGAATTTTAAACTGCCAATGAGAAAATGAATTGAATTGAACAAACCAGACGGTTTAGTCTAGTGGTAATGCGTCTTCTTTCCGTCTGGGAGGTCTGGAGTTCGAACCAGCGGCTGGGTCATACCAAAGACTTTAAAAATGGTACCGCTGTTGCTCTGCCTGACGCGTGGTGTTTAGGGTAAAAGTGGGGTAATAATAGTCTCTGTTATGTAGTTGTAGGTTGTTATTTACAGTGGGCGATAACAGCTCTCAGAGCTAATGTTAATTGTTGACCCAAAAGCCGACTTTAATATTATTATTATTATTATTATTACAACATTGAAACGTACGTTAAACATGTAACTTTGAGCCCCAAGGTGCTTTAATGTTATAGCACTTACGAACTGAAACTAATTAGTAAACAATCTGTCTCGTAAAAATACATATTACATCACTGGTTTGCCTATACTGGTCTCAGGCGTCTGACTTGTAAAATAAATGGTCCCTGGTTCAAATTCAGGTTGTATTCCAATTTTCCACTTCCTTGTTTTTAAAGTTTGCTAACAAAATTTAATTAATCGTGAGTCACTCAATTAATCTCACAAATAACATTTCGAGGCGATTTCGTTTCCACACTTGAACTTAATATTTGTTATGGCAATGGATAATTACAGTATAAAGATACGATAAAGGTGTGTCAGTATGTCTATATGCTAAGTAATTAGATAGTCTTATGCGTGTG
Source organism: Tubiluchus corallicola (assembly GCA_030141605.1). Classification (NCBI taxonomy): domain Eukaryota; kingdom Metazoa; phylum Priapulida; class Priapulimorpha; order Priapulimorphida; family Tubiluchidae; genus Tubiluchus; species Tubiluchus corallicola. The sequence goes on from JAQGDQ010000470.1 coordinate 102,082, forward strand.
TCTACAGCGCATAAGACCCTTGCACGTAACACTTTTTGAACCTTTGTGCTGTGACTTGATTTGAGTTTCTGTATCTTATCGATACTGTAAGTGTAGTTCATTTTAAGCATTTGCAGCTTCTAATAATCCCGAATATAAATTTTTGCACATGATTACGAGCTACAAGGATTCTCCTGCACGTGCGAGTTTTCTGTTGGAGAGGAACCAAAGCTGACAACGGATTTTGATGTGAGTTTGTGTCGTTACCAATGACGTTTCTTCTACATTTAAAAAAATCATCAACGAATTTTCACTCGTCAATGGCGCTGAGTAAAAAACTGAAAAATTTGTCGGCTTATAATTTAGCTGTTTTTAACGAAACAAAAAATATGTGAAGTAATACAAAAGGAAGTCATTACACTGGTATGACTAGGGTATTCTTCTATGCAAACCTAGCAGAATAACTATGAATCAGTGAAGTTTTCATATAATAGTAATTAAATTAATAGTGGTGGTAGATTGCACGGTAGTATACTGCGCTGCTGTATTCATTACAGACCTAAAATACACGGACCTTTCTCGCCATTTTTCTTACTTTGTGCGTTTATTTATTTATTTACCATGCAGCCTCACAGTTTGTTTTAGGCACCTTTTACGTTTCAAGTAAGAAAAAAAGTTTAAGTAAGTTGAACAGTTGAACTAATTCAGCAGTCTACCTAATGTATTAGGTAAAAACATTACAAAAATATTAACGTAAAAATATTACAAATTTAGCTGTCTGACTTTATACTGAAAACTTGTTGTGTTTTTGGTAAGAATTGGCGGCGGGCTACTTTTTTTCAACACGAATAACGTCATTGAAAGAGGAATGGGCACTGAAGATGGTAGAGTTCAAGCATGACGTGCTCGCACGAGGCATTTACCGCAGTTTTATTACTGAAACCTTCTAACGTTTTTCGTGATCATTCAAATAGGCCTGACTTCCCAGAAAGTTTGGCCTTTCCTTCAAGAGCCATTGTGCTCATTTTTACTGTAGCAGTACAATGGATACAGTGCTGCTTTAAGAGCCATTGTTCTCATTTTTACTGTAGTAGTACAATGGATATAGTGCTGCTTTAAGAGCCATTGTTCTCATTTTTACTGTAGTAGTACAATGGATATAGTGCTGCTTTAAGAGCCATTGTTCTCATTTTTACCTGTAGTACAATGGATACAGTGCTGCTTTAAGAGCCATTGTTCACATTTTTACTGTAGTAGTACAATGGCTCTAGTGTAGTAGTACAGTTTAAACTCTATCCGGGTAGCTTATTTTAATAGAAGACGAAATTTTTTAAATTAAGAAATGATTGTAGCGTATCTGGCACCTGCAGGAATCTCGTACTATCACAGTTTGTTCATTTACATAGAAAATCTGCTTATATAACCTCGCAAATAGATTGATGTTTTCATTGTTGCTGATGCTGTGAATTCTGACACATTATATAAATCGAATGCGTTCAAATTGTAGAATGAACTTTTATTTTTAAATGTTCAATTTTTATAAATTTTTAAGGCCATTTTAGTGAGTTTGTAATTATTTTTATTATGTTAGTTATAATTTAGTTTTATCTGTAATTTTGTAAATATTTGTATATGGGACATTTTTGCCTGAAATAAGAAATATAATAATAATAATTGAAACTGCAACTCCTCTTTTCAGAATTTCTATAAATTGCTGGCAACATCAACAATCGTCTTGAACTCACCATGGAAGAGACAGTTGTCACCCACAGAAACGAAAACGATGATCATTCCCACGTCTCTGTTATCACCACAGAACCGGTTGCCACCCACAGAAACGAAAACGATGATCATTCCCACGTCTCTGTTATCACCACAGAACCGGTTGTCACTCAGAGAAATGAAAACGATGATCATTCCCACGTCTCTGTTATCACTACAGAACCGGTTGTCACCCACAGAAACGCAAACAATGATCATTCCCACGTCTCTGTTATCACCACAGAACCTCCACTAGTTGAATCAATTCCATTGGATCAAAGATTTCATTCAAATTACACGGCTGTCCGCAAGCTTAGCATCGGTCAAATAGTACTTGGTAGTGCTATTATAATATGTGGCATTTGTATAGTGATCGTTGACTTTTTTTATGCGCTGCTTTTTCTGACAATAGTTTATGGTTTTCTTGTTCTTATTTCTGGACTACTTGGAGCCATACTACCAAAACGTGTACATTTACAGTTAGACAGAAAGATAATCGTCATTGGAATGATCGTTCTCTCCATTTTTTGTTTGCTTGCGAGCATCCACTTGCTATTGACTTGCATCCTGGGATTGACAGTCCAAAACCCAGTTTTGGTTGCTCTCTACGCCGTACAGCTTCTTTTAGCACTTTGTGAAGGAATTTCTGCTGCTTTCATTATAATACTGTGCAGCCGAATCATGTATAAATATTTTGGTGGTGACAGGGCAGGTAAGAACAGTGTACCAGAAGCACAGGTTAAACATCCTAAAACAATGTTGACCGAAGGACAGTTATACTCACAACAGCAGCATCTACAAGTGCAAACCTGTCCCCATCAATTATCTCCTCAGTCATGTGTTGGCCAGCCAGCACAACCATATCTTCACCAGCAATATCTCGACGCACAGTGTTGTCAACAAACACAACCATGTCTTCACCAACAATGTCCTCATATACACTGTAGCCAGCAAACGCTATTATATCCTCATCTGCAATGTGGTCAGCCACGGTGTTGTCAACAAGCACAACCTTATTCTCGCCATCATTGTCCTCATGCATGGTGTGGTCCTCAATCACATTATGGTCATCAATCACAGCCATGTCCCCACCAACCACAAAGACAGTGTTGTGCTCAAGAAATGCCATATTCGACTACCCAACGTGAACCAACTGCACCACCGCTTTCGAATGACAAAACCACAGATGAAAATTTCTGTGAAATTATAGTAACTGTCTGATTGATAAGTGCTGCAAAAGAAAATATTTTTACTGATCAGGTCAAAACAATGATCATTCCCACGTCTCTGTTATCACCACAGAACTGGTTGTCACTCACAGAAACGAAAACGATGATCATTCCCACGTCTCTGTTATCACTACAGAACCGGTTGTCACTCACAGAAACGAAAACGATGATCATTCCCACGTCTCTGTTATCACTACAGAACCGGTTGTCACCCACAGAAACGAAAACGGTGATGATTCCCACATCTCTGTTATCACCACAGAACCTCAACTAGTTGAATCAATTCCATTGGAGTAACTGTCTGATTGCTAAGTGGTGCACAAGACAATATTCTTACTGATCAGGTCAAAATGAATGTCACGGTGAAATTGAGTATAGATGTTAAAAGATTGAAAACTATCCAGCTTCCAGTGTAACCTCAATCAACTGCATTAAAAAGGCTTTGATGCAGATTATATGAAAATATAATTACATTACTAACTTGTAGGATGCTAAATTTGTAGTAAATACTAGCTGTAAAGAATAAAAAATTAATTGGAATTCGTAGTGTAGCATATTATAACTTGTATTTGGATAATTACTAGTATGGCAAGGAGGCTTGGAAGTCGAAAAATGAGCCTAGACACACTACATTCTCTGACTTAGGTCATTGCTATGAAATGAAAGATTTTAAAACGAATGGTCGTGTGTGTGTGTGTGTGTGTGTGTGTGTGTGTGTGTGTGTGTGTGTGTGTGTGTGTGTGTGTGTGTGTGTGTGTGTGTGTGTGTGTGTGTGTGTGTGTGTGTGTGTGCATGTGCGTGTGTGCGTGTCGGCGTGTGTGAGTGCGTACGTGCATGTGAGGGTGATCGTGTGAGTGTATCAGGATGCGTATACTGTTGTTGAAGCTGCATGATTTTCTCTCTGAGCAACATTCCAGGTTGTAATATTAAGCAAATTCATGTGGTATATTTCTAGTATAAACTTCACATTCGGTAGTACATTGTATCATCAGTGTTACGCTCTAAAATCACTTGAATTACCGTAAAACGGGGTGAGTTCGCCACTTTTTAGGGGTATTTTTTACGTTTCCTGCCATAGCAAGAGAATTACCCAACCGATTTTCTTAGTTCAAACTTTATATTGCCTTTCAAATGAAACACTATCGTGGGGTGAATTCGCCACTAACAATTTAACACTGTTTAATGCCATTCTAGGCAGCTGAACTTAACTGGCTGTGATTGGCTGGTTGGGGGTGAGTTCGCCACCCTATGAAAAAATTATGAAAAATGTCTAGTTTTAGTTTTCAAATAGAAACTTCTACGTTGGCAAGGAAGGCTTGAACGTCTTGTGCACTGACCTTATCGCGGGCGCCCTTGATGTTGCCAGCCACTCTGAAAACCAGATTGTTCCTTCGGGCGAATGATTTAACAAAGTCTATTCCAGGGGTGTTTGCCTTGAATCGTCGTTCCTGGATTCCCTTCGCGTCAAGAACACTCTTAATCAGTAGTCAGAGATCGATGGCAGTCATTGGGAACCCCCACTCAGCGGCCACTTGGAGTGTTGGCGATTTCGTGCTCCTCGACGGCGGAGAACACTGGCTGACCTCCGGTCTTCCGCGGATGACTTCCTGAGAGTTTGTCAGAAAGGGTCTTTCTTGGAACTCCGAATTGCCTCGCCGCTGCGCTGATTGTCCTGTTGGTATTCTTGACGGCATGTAGGGCAGCTTCCGGAGCTTCTGGGGTATAATTTTGGTATCTATGACCCGGTACAGTGGTGCAGGTGCGTGGCATGTTAAGTAGCAAGAAATAGTAGACAAATAATATGTAGCGCAGAATGGAATACTTCTAGTGCTAATTGAAAGAAGATGACTGTCGCAAACTGTTTATAATGACGGTGATCATGATGTCTGTTCATTAAACACTGAACAATAGTTACAGCAAACCTACAATAGCCATTACGTAAGGGGTGGCGAACTCACCCTCGGGTGGCGAACTCACCCCGTTTCGGTTGTTTATTGTGTTTTTCACCTGTTTTTCTTTCGCAAAAAAACCTTTATAGAAAGCAAAGAATGAGATGGACATGCAGTGTAGGATAGTGATTATAGGTGACGACAGTGGGTCACATCGTCCCAAGGTTTCGGTTATTGTTACAAAAGATTTTAGAAACCTCGGCCCTGTTTCACAAAACCGTCACTAGGTTAACGACGTCGTTGTAATCAGTTTAGTGATGGCTTCATGAAACCGGTCCCTCTTCTTATGGGGGGGGGAGAGGGAGGAGGTTGTGTGTCATTGTGAGATTCTAATTCTTTGACTCTTTGAGAGTAACAGAGATATTTTAAATATAATAAGATTGATTAGTTTATTACTTTTATTATTTTATTTATTATTATCACATTCTGTACAATATAATGACATTAAGCTCACAGTGACATCAAAGTTATTACGTCATACTGTATTAAATTGTTATGTTTCATACACTATCGTTATCATAAAAGAATAATTGTACTGCAGTGGGCTAGAGAAGCAAAGGCCTGTATAAGCCCACTGTTATGTGAACCTGATAAGAAAAGAATGGATGAGTGAACAAAAAAAAGAACTGGGATAACGGTTAGATCACACAGGAAGGGTAGAAGGATGTGTTAGTGGAAATGGTAGGAAGAAAGATAATAGATTGTGCTATGTTGACATCAGCTCTAAAGATTTATCAATGATTCCTTGTTTTGCATAATCTGTACCAGGATTGTGATATGACTGCTGCAGTAGGTATAATTAGTGAAACCTCTGAGTACTGTTCTTGAACAAGCATTGTATTTGCTCTAATTAAGCTTAATTTCTTACTCCTTATTTAATAATGGCATATTCAGCAATCTCTTAACATCTCTTTCTTTGCTAAAACTGAACTTATTATTTGAACTTTTTATAATAAACAATCTATCCGCCCGTCGTTTTCTCTTTTCTAAAAGCATTTGTAAAATTTCAACTTCGGGAGGAGATGTGTTCCAGGCTATTGGCGAGTTTCTTACTGTAACATTGGTGTAGGTTTATAATAGCGGTGAAAAATGTATAGGTGAAAAATAGTGACAACAGCAGCAGTAACGTCAACAATGACAAAGACAACATCAACGACAACAACAACAACAATGACAACAATAAAAACAACAACAACAACTTTGATCACCGTGATGTTTTTTGTTAAAACTTGTTACACACTTATCCCGTGCTATCAACCCCCCCCCCCCGATGCCAAAAAGTGATAGGTTTGATTTCGAAATCGTTTGCAAAATTGTATGGATTTTACTGCGGAATTAGGCCTGTACAAAGTATCAGGCATTTACATAGGCCTAATTGGGTTGTAAAGGCCTAAAAAATTTTAATAGAAATGTAGCGTTATCATCGTCTACGAAAAGTTTTGTATCAAAGTTAAATGTAGTGATCAAAGTAGTTTATCAAATGTGAAGCACGAGGGCGCTGTCAAGTCATGATGGTTAATTACGTCATCTATGTAATTGTTCTACAGAAAACGCGTCTTATTAAAGCATAACCAAGAGACTTTGACCTCATTAAATAAAATTATCTACAAAACAATACTAAGTAAACGTTCAATAGTTAATTTAATTTAATTTAGTTTATCAATAAAATTTAAATTTATAGCGTAACTACAACATACATTACAACAAAATAAAAATTTGTACTAAACTAAAAAATTCAGCGTTGTGGAGACACGGTGAGATAAACTGCTTACATGTATCTTTTATATTTGAAACAGTTCAAGAAAAAACTAAATTGTAACCATTTATGAAACAATTTAAATTTGCTACTGTCACGAGTGGAGAATCATTCGCAGAATTACGAAGTAAATCTCATATGTAAACGATCCGGCTTGAAAAAGTTCTCCAAACTGCTTTTTGTTTGTTATTCGCGCAAAAAAGTTTAAATGAATGGTCACTATTCGTTTTATACGCTCTAAGAAGTACATCCTTATTACTTGTGTTAAGTATTCTAAAAAGAATATGAGTTATCCTGTTGGCTTTTAAACACGCTTCAGCACAAAGGGCATAGATTTAAAATTTTGTGAAATGGCAACACCGAAATCACAAACAACATTCGTTGATAAGTTTTCGTTATCCGAGATAGTTGTTGGCATCCTTCTGTCTCGGAAGACAATGGAGTGTGCACCAAGAGAGTCAGTTATTGATCACATTGATGGAGCTGCAGCGTCGACTGTGACTTGACAATCCGATCCTTGAACCACTGGAGTGGCCCAGACAACAGGAACCCCCTCTCTTCCTTCCTGGTGTAGTCCAAAGGAAAGCGGAGCGATACGTTTGGCACCAGGTTGGCTGCAGGAGCTGCCGGAGTCAGTGAGCATGCTGCACTGGTCCGCCTTCGGGGCTCCACTCCTGATTTGGAAGGTTTACTCCTCTACACATGGCCGTTGAGTCACTTGACCTTATCCGCCTTCTAGCTGTTGGCTGCTTGTGCAGCTCCTCTGCCTAGTGTCGAGATACAGTGTGGGCGTCCCGCAAGCCTACAGCACCTGGTATTCTTAGGCGGTCACCCATCCAAGTACTAACCAGGCTCTACGTTGCTTAACTTCGGTGATCAAACGAGAACCGGTGTTTTCAACGTGATTTGGCCGTAGTTGTAAATATGTACAATATAGATAAATGCATGGATCATAGAATCGCAAAATCAGACCTAAATTTACGGAAACAAACTTTATAACAAAAACTAGATACATTCTACCTTGACTATATTAACTTCAAAGGCCACTTCGACCCACCGCTGCCTAATGAAATCTCTGTTACTCTGTTTGGGATTACTTTCGTCGTACAAACCAGGTCTAATCTCTACGGGGTGTGCGATTTGTTTGTACGTGTCTGTGCGGACGCAGTGGAAACGCAGCCTTAGGCTCACAGAACCACATACCAACTATTTACAGATCTATACTTACAATTCTAAGTAAAAAAG
>JAQGDQ010000470.1:112500-175354 GCA_030141605.1 Tubiluchus corallicola
AACCTAGCTTTGCTTCTAATTAGTTTTTTATAACATAATGCACTAAATAAATTTAGAATAGAATTAAACAAAGAATAGAAATGAAGTAGTAATTGGTTTTCGGGTTAGAAGATTTCTTTCATTTAATGGCATTTTCTGCAATAACTCATTCATGTCTAACTAACTGTCTCATCAATTTGTGTGCTGCACTGTCAGTGATGTCTGCCTGTAGTTGTTTGGATCAGAACTTTCACCTTTCTTAAATATTGGATTTGCATCTGTCAGCTTTCATGCTACAAGGTTCTCACAGATTTTAGCTGAAATTTGTTTGGCAATGAATAGCCATGCAGCTGAGACAACACGTCTCTGTTGAGAAATTTCTTTGCCGGTATTATACTAATCGACTTTATATTATGCTGCTTTCATCCATGAAAGTTTAAATTGTTTTGGGTGTTGTGATTATATCCCTGCCTGCACCCAAGCTGGAATACGTTTACCTGAGTTTGTACGGCTTCTTCACACACCTGTGGTCTTTTCTTCGCTTGGAATACATTTACCTGAGTTTGTACGGCTTCTTCACACACCTGTGGTCTTTTCTTCGCTTGGAATACATTTACCTGAGTTTGTACGGCTTCTTCACACACCTGTGGTCTTTTATTCTCACTTCCAGAGACAGTCCATTAGAGCCACTGCGTGCTCATGATATTTCATTATCTAACACAAATGCGACGAAAAAACTGCATATTGTGTTTCCTGTTTAATTTATGTAAACAGGGCTTCTTCCTTGCCACTTCTGGCATGGCTTCCTTTCACAAACAACTCGCGTTTTTGCATGCTATTATGATCAGGTGACAATAACATCTGTCGATATTTTTTTGTTTACTTAGTACAAACATTTGCACAGGCATACGCAACTTACGCACGAAACTAAAATGTTAACAGCAAAAGAGGAGCGGCCTTGGCTATTTAAACCTTCACATGGGCAAAAGCTAAGTTGACCCAGTTGGTGGTAAAAGAGCTGAACACGAATTTTAGTTGCAGGTGTTGGCATTTTATTAGGCCATCTAATCATGCAATTTTCAGTGCATGATGTAACACACTATGCTCTAAATTCATCAAATTCAAATGATTCTTTTAATTTCGAAGTCACTGAACCTCCAAGCGGGACTTCTGTCGTACCGCAGATACTAGTACAACATCCTGATGCAGTTGCAGACGCTGTGCAGTTCTGGGTGTACAGAGCGGCAGTTCTTTTCGTGGTTACGGTGGGCTTCATTGGAAATTCTCTAAACTTGACGGTACTGTGGACCAGCAAGAGAATGACAAGTGCATTTTATACGCTGCTGCGATGGTTGTCCGTAACCGACTTTCTGTTCGTCATCAACTTGTTCTCTTACACCCTCATTCGATCAAGATTAGTGCAGCAGACATACAACGTCATGTGGTTTTACACGCGCGTATCCTACTCCCTGATTAGAGGCTTTATGTGCTGCAGTAATTTCATCGTTGTGACTTTGACCGTGGACAGATACTTGTCGGTGTGTCATCCAATTAAATTCAAGAACGTATTGACCCACCGACGCGCTAACATGATCGTTATATCGGTGGTCATATGCTCATTCGTCATCCAAATACCTCACACACTTGAGACCATTGTTGTGCCTTCCTGTTTTGATCCTCTGACGAATATCAGCTCATGTTATGACTGGGATTTTCATCCCAACAGGAGAAAGATGGTATTTTTCCGGACAATCAACCCGGTGCTTAAGGAACTTCTGACACGCTTCCTTCCCATCATAAGCGTCATGCTTCTCAACCCACTGATACTGCTGGGACACTTCCGAATGGTGAAGAAACGAGAAGAGCTGAAAGGAACGAGAAGGTCACCTGACAGACGGCAATCACGGGAGGAGAAGCGACTCTTCGTGTTGTTGATGACAACATCCATAGTTTTCGTCACGTGTACGTTACCTGGGGCGTTTGTGACCGTGCTGATTCGCGCATTTCCAAAATGGTACTCAGGACACGATGAGTTTTATGTTTTTGTTCACTCAGCGTTTGTAGTAGACGCCTGCAACTTCGCCTTTAATTTCTATGCGTATAGCGTTTCCAGTTCTGACTTTCGCAAGTGCTTCTGTGAAGTGTTCCACCTTGCACCTGGAGGACAAAGAGTAGGGACAATCACAGCATCAGTGACGTAAACCAGCTGTGAAGTGCTCCATCTTGCACCTCGAGGACAACGAGTAGGAACAATCACAGCTTCAATAACGTAGACCAGCTGTGAAATGTTCCACCTTGCACCTGGAGGACAAAGAGTAGGGACAATCACAGCATCAGTGACGTAAACCAGCTGTGAAGTGCTCCATCTTGCACCTCGAGGACAACGAGTAGGAACAATCACAGCTTCAATAACGTAAACCAGCTGTGAAGTGTTCCACCTTGCACCTCGAGGACAAAGAGTAGGAACAATCAGAGCTTCAATAACGTAAACCAGCTGTGAAGTGTTCCACCTTGCACCTCGAGGACAAAGAGTAGGAACAATCAGAGCTTCAATAACGTAAACCAGCTGTGAAGTGTTCCACCTTGCACCTCGAGGACAAAGAGTAGGAACAATTGGAGCTTCAATAACGTAAACCAGCTGTGAAGTGTTCCATTTTGCACCTCGAGGACAAAGAGTAGGGACAATCACAGCTTCAATGACATAAACCAGCTGTGATAAATAAACAGCAAAGAGCTGCTATAGAGGGGAGGGACCACATTCAGAGTGGCGACTTGTAAAATCAAGGTACCCTTAGTATCTCTCAAGAGTCCATTTTGGGGCAATTATTTGTATTAGTCTTCAACGTAGTAATAGATAATCGACGAAGTAAAATTCACTTTCATACGGATGATGCAATTCCATCGCATTAAACTAAAAAAAATGCAGCTAAAAGTATTTTTGCAGTAAATAATGATCTTGCAAATATTAATGTTACAAATAAGTGTGTCACGTTGAGTGTTAGTAAAACAAAAATTATAACTTTTTTAGCGAAAAACCTCCTTCTTTATATAGGAGTTATAAAATTTGGCGAAGATGCTGTTGAAGAGGTTTGCATTCATAAACCATTAACCACTTACAGACATAGTGCTTTACTCTAAACTTAACTAAGCCCAACAGTGTTGAGAGCATACCTGGCAAACTCTACAACAAGTAACCATCACTTTAGTAAAGACAGAATACATGAAATTAATACTATGCTCATTCATTAACGAAATTATATGTCAAAATGGTTTCCTAAATGAACTAGTCTCCACAATGTTTGTGAAATTTGTAAATAATACTATCACTCTTCTTTGGATAGTACTGAGATTGATTTGTTGAAATTATGTAACAATGATCTATCATTTGACTTAGCTCAAGATTTCATAAAATCATCTGAGCGTTATAAATAGAAAGAAATTGCTGCTGCAGTCTGGCTGATCGTTTATGGAGGAGAATCTGGATATCGTGTCGCCCGAAATTTTTGTAGATTAATGCGCTCTCTAACATTCATTGTTCTGCTGTAAAAAAACATTAAATTGCATTGTCATACTGTACCTTGTTATTACATTGTAATGGTTCGATGGTATGTATCATGTATGTTGCATTATCATTAATGATTAATGATCATTATTATTTATTAATGATCATCAACTTCAAACTTTTTTAGATTGTTAGAGTTAGCAGGAAGACCTTTAATCACAATAATGCACATTATGTAGGCACAATGGAAAAAGTTTGTATTAATGTTCACTATTATTGTCAGTCCACTTTAAATAAATAAAGGTTATAAACCACTTTCATTAAATTAAGTGCTTCTATGTTCACGTGAAGAAGTGATGGTAACAGCCCTGTCAACAACATTCTGTTAAAATAATAAACAGTGCGTTACAGTGTTTATAGCTTTAGGTTTGTTAATAAAAGTATGTTGTTGCCAATGTGATCTCATGCGTGTTATTGATTTTTATTCAGTTGTTATTAAATATCTATGAATAAATTGGAGTTACATTAGATCTCTTTTGCAAATCATGTAACGTTGCGTTTCTAAAAATAAATTAACATACTACCCTTTCATTATATATATATATATATATATATAATGTTATATATATAAAATATATATATATATATATATATATATATATGTATATATGTATATATATGTATATATATGTATATATGTATGTATAATATGTAGGCAGGCATATAGGCATGTAGATATGTATGTATATGTAAATTGCATATATATATATATATATATATATATATATATGTATATTTATATATATATATATATATATATATATATATATATATATATGTATATATATATATATATATATATATATATATATATATATATATATATATATATATATATATATATATATATATATATATATATATATATATATATATATATATATATATATATATATATATATATATATATGTATATTTTTGTCTCTTCATATCTTAGTATATTTATTTCTTCTTTTTTATTTTATATATATATCTTTTTCTCTCTTATCTTTCCTCTCTCCTCTTCCTGCGCCTTTCATTCCTCTGTCTCTCACTTGCTCTTAAATATTCTCTTCCTATCTAAGTGATTGTTTTACACTTCATTTCTCAGCTCCACCTATTCCGAAGCGGTAAGCAATCATTTTTGCTTCTCGGTCTTCTCGGCAGCTATAATAGATCAATGTCTTTTGTCGCAGAACTTAGTTGGCAAGGAATTATTACGTTGGACAACCTCTAATTTGTTGATTTTACAGACGCTGCAGAAACACTAAGAAAAACAAACGATGTGCGATATTAGGAAGCTAGAAATAACACACTCGGACGAGGAGTGACATATTAATTCCTACTTCCGGGACGCTTCTATACTTTTTTCCATAACTGCGAACGGCAACAGCAAAATGTTTGATGTGGTGCTTCCGTTATTAATGATTTGTGTGCTGGTTTTTGTTTATTTATTAAAAGAAAGGCGAGATCGCGAAAAACATGTTGAAGACAAAGGAGGCACAATAGCAGTTGAACAAGAGTTTGTACTCGATTCGGAAAAATACCAAGTTGAGGATGTGCTGCACGAAAACGGAATATCTTTGTAGAGGATTGATGGGTGAAGAATTATATATATATATATATAAAAGCTTCTGTATAGGTTTGTATTTGCATGTATAACAACGATGAAATTAGCTCCAGCAAGCGTTTTCTGTTAAGTGATAAGACAGGCCAGAATCTTTGGTAGTTTATTCCACTTTTCAATAGAAAGTCACTGTCCATATTCTTGAAATAATTGTAAGCAATGGCGTTCGACGTTAATATGTGGAATACCCCAGAATTTACAAGCTTTGCAGAATGAAACTTAGGTAAATTTTGAAGACATGTATATATATATATATATATATATATATATATATATATATATATATATATATATATAGAGAGAGAGAGAGAGAGAGAGAGAGAGAGAAGAGTCTTCAAAAAAAAATATATATATATATATATATATATAGGGTGTCTCAAAAACCACTATACACTTTGAATTCGAATTTCCTTTGTAAATTTTTCGCCAGTCTCAGTAAGCTCTTTCACGATTGAAAAGGAGCATTTGACAATAATTCTTTTTATTTATTTTTCGATTGGAACCCTGTTGCTATGGCGACGGCAGTAAATCTAGTAACGAGACGCAAAATTAGCCTGGCATGAGGCCCTTGGACACCAACTGAAATTTGGAACTGCACAGTATGGACCACTTTATCTCACTGTTAACAATGTAGTTTTTCGACAAGTATAGCTATCGTCACTTCTCCCAGGCTGTGAGAGACTTTCTCAATGCAAGATGCCTAACTCGTCATGCAGATTTGTCTCTGAAGTTTTGAGGTCTCTGAAGGAGGTAGCAAAAATACCAAACCCTGCTAATGCAGTAGTTCCTTTCAGATTTTCATCAAATTTGATTAAAATAATTATGCAAAGTTTTAGTTCATCTGTACCGATTTTCAGACACTTTGCTTTGCTTGTTAAAAAAACAGAAATGTAAAGCGGTGACTTCTGGGACACCCTGTATTTGCATCGTGTGAATTGGGAAGCAAATTCTTCCGTATTACATTTCTTTCCGCGATTTTCAAAATGGGAGCAAAGTTCAAATATTCATGTGAAATGGTAAAATTGTCAGCTTATTTGGCTTCATGTATCCTAAGAATTACCTGTGTAAGACCAGAGTTTTTTTGTACTTTGGTTCTTTTACACAACGAGTTCGTAGCAAATGAAAGTTTGGTCTGTGTCCATGTCCCAGTTTTTGAATACCAAGAATTATGTGTGTAAGACCAGAGTTTTTCTGTACTTTGGTTCTTTTACACAACGAGTTCGTAGTAAATGAAAGTTTGGCCTGTGTCCACGTCCTAGTTTTCGAATACCAAGTATTATGTGTGTAAGATCAAAGTTTTTCTGTACTTTGGCTCTTTTACACAACCAGATAGTACATAGTAATAAAAATTTTGGTCCGTGTCTTAGACAGAGATGCACTCTGTTTTGACAAAAAGACATAAATCTTTTTGACGTTTGGAATTCTGCTATTACATAGACTACTTAAGACTCGTGTTCACGGCTGCTTGACAACACTTTATAAAAGCTCTTACATATTTTATCTTTCCCCCGGATCCATGCTGCCAAGTTTGACGAGTATTTATATTATATTTACCATTAAGGTTCTTAAGTCTTTAAACCTGCGTGTCAAAGAGCGTGAACGTCAAGGTCGAAACACGCTTTCACGAACTTTCACAAGTACTGGCTAAAATTAAATAAAAATAGCACTTTTCAAACCACTTGTCGGATTAAGGGAATCCAGAAAGAAAGAGAGCCAATCACGAATAATTCCAGCATCACGCACTTCATAATGGTTGGCATGCCAGTTTCAAGGTCGTTCAAATAATGGAATGAAAAGGAAGGATTTCAACTGGAAAACTCGGGATGCGACTACATGCCTTGATAAATGTAAAACAAACTGGGTGAGTTATTTGACGTTGTACGCTTGCCTGGCATGTAGGAACAAGGTAAGTAGAACTAGCAGACTTAGTAAACTTGCAATGTTTTTTTGCCATTTTAACAGAACTTGCAAGTGCACGTACCTATTAAAGTAAGTAGATAATTTAGTGTTAAAGGAAAACCGGACGATTGTTTAGATTCAATCTCATTTTAACTTACTGTCAAAAATATACATTTTGTTGCTTATAAAAGTTAGCAATTGTTTTTTTATATTTGAATAATAAGCTTAGAAAGTTAATTAACGGTAACTGAACACAGCTATTGCTTACGCCATAAACTAACCACAGTTTGTGCAATAGTAGGCATCTTCTCTTGAGCGTCGAGCACGGCTCTACATCATATGACGTCAGAAATTAACACTGCAGTTTATGGACATGTTTGAAACGGTACGCCGATGTGACAAAAATGCACGGTTGCCAATCTTAGTAGATTCACTGAGCCGCGCGTAGCATTTAAAGTTTAACAAAATTTGAGTATCCGAGGTACCTATTATTTAACCTAAGCTTTGATTTCAATATTTTACAGCATTCTTTATTCTGAACTATTATTCTGTTTACACAATCATCCGGTTTTCGTTTAAATTTACTGACCTCACTTTTGTATGGAAGAATAATCACGACTATTACACTGTTACAGCTGACTTTTGGTTAGAAAATCTCAATTACTGTGCTGGAAGAAGTTTCTCTTCGTCTGCATAATTTGGTTTAAACATGTATTTTTTATTTGATCAAAAAATAGATTTTACCGTAATATATTTTTAGTAAAAAGAAATAAAATAAAACATCCAATTAGCACAGAAGGACTTGCCCATTTTAAGTCCTCTGGACTGACTGACGCTTTTCATTTGTAATTTTTATAATAAATTTTTCGTTTCATTATTTAATGCATAGTTAGTTAAATTAACACACGTTTTAATTCTAATTCAGACTAATTCAAGCTCAAAGCTGACTTCGACCTAGTCCATATTATATGTGTGTGTGTGTGTGTGTGTGCGTGAGTTTGTGTGTGTGTGTGTGTGTGTGTGTGCGTGCGTGCGTGCGTGTGTGTGTGTGTGTGCGTGTGTGTGTGTGTGTGTGTGTGTGTGTGTGTGTGTGTGTGTGTGTGTGTGTGTGTGTGTGTGTGTCATACAAATTATCTTATACATCAGTTTTTCAAAAGTTGACGTAATTATTTAAATGCACTGTTAACCCCACCTAAAACAAGATTCCTAATTTCTGCCTAATTTCAGGACAGCGCTGAGTGAGATTCGTTGATTAGTTGCTGAGATGCGCCTTAATTAAAAAAAGCCATTCCTTCCATCATACCTAATTCGAGCAAAGTGTAATTTGTTATCAAAATCAATAAATCGATAATTATACTAAATAACGATGCCACTAAATGATAGTACAGTTTGTCGTAATACAAAAATGTAGTTATAATTATCAGTTTAATGTAATAGTTATGAGATGAATGACATTTTTTGTTTCTAGAACAATGGCTCTGCTACAACGCAATATTTGCTTTTCTCTCATCTTACTAATCAGTACAGGTAAGTTTAATACATACGTAAAAATCAGTATGTTATGTAAATTCGCTACATGCAATATGACAAAAAACTTCAATCATACCAGAATCGGCAGTCTAATCTGGTTGAGTCGAAAGCATTATCCGAATTTCAAAAGGAAGGAAGTCAACAAGTTGACATCTTGCACAAAAGTATGACAAAAGAACAACAGCAACAATGACGCAAGTAACTACTAAATCTGTGTGAGTGATTTAACTAATATGTGAGTGAATATGTTTGCTCAAAATGACCGAATATGTCTAATTTATTAAAAATCGGGACCGGATTTATCTACTTGCGGTCCCTAGGCCAAACTCGCCAGTGGGAACCCAAATTTATAGAAGTGTTGGCATATCTTAGTATCTAATATATATACGACCCACCAGAGGGCTATAGCCTCGTAGTTTGCCAGTGTGGCCTTATACTTATTGTACAGGGCTCCCATACACCAGGCCCTGTACTTATTCTATAGGGGCATTTATGGTTTTGAAACAAGGTTATATACTGACACGCTGCTATAGGTAATTCAGGCCCTGTAAATAATTCTAAACAATCAAATGTGGGTATGTAATTTAATACAGACCTAGCTTTAGTTTAAAACTTGGCTTCACAGTACGCTCTGGCACCAGTGTAGCTTTAGTTTAAAACTTGGCTTTACAGTATGCTCTGGCACCAGTGTAGCTTTAGTTTACAATTTGGCTTCACAGTAAGCTCTGGCACCAGTGTAGCTTTAGTTTAAAACTTGGCTTCACAGTACGCTCTGGCACCAGTGTAGCTTTAGTTTAAAACTTGGCTTCACAGTACGCTCTGGCACCAGTGTAGCTTTAGTTTAAAACTTGGCTTCACAGTAAGTTCTGGTACCAGTGTGAAATTGTGCGTCGAGTTTCCGCGTACTGCAGGGAGACAAAGGAGTTAAGACACGACAGGACGTCCCCCGAGTTATAAACATCCTCATTTCAGAATTTTATCTCCAAGGACAAAATCATACATAACACTAGAAAGTCGCAAACGCATCTGTCACGATCATTTTGCTTCAAATGAATTTGAACAGTATAGCTTTTATTAAAGTCTCATTTCTTCTCCAACTTTTAATACTGAAGACAATATAACGACTGTAGAAATTTACAACGAAACGAGTAACGTTTAAAACTCGTATATCATCCTACTGGTAACAGATGATAGTCGACAGATGTAACACTGTAGGCCCTCAATTTAAATGAATATAACAGTCATTACAGCATAAAAATTGTTACAAAATTTGTAATAAAAAGAATGCATTAACTTTTCTGGTTGACCAATAATTTGGGTGTCATTCTTAAACTTGTAACATT
This sequence comes from Tubiluchus corallicola, assembly GCA_030141605.1. Lineage (NCBI taxonomy): Eukaryota > Metazoa > Priapulida > Priapulimorpha > Priapulimorphida > Tubiluchidae > Tubiluchus > Tubiluchus corallicola. The sequence continues at coordinate 122,420 of JAQGDQ010000470.1, forward strand.
GGGATGCGAGGTGGGCAGATGTACACTTTTAAACTAAGTTTTTATGTGAATGTTTTATCTAAACGACCCGATATATTATCTAAAGCTAAACAGCTAAAGTATCATTTGGTCAATTTTTCTCAAATCAAGTTGTACTGATTTGGAACTCATTGCCTGCATATGTTGATGGTGCACCCCTCGTAACTGCACAAAATATTAAGTTATTTAAAAGTCGCTTATATAAAGTTAACTTGCATAAATTCCTTGTGCACAATAGACACATCTAAGCAGTTAATCTCTCAGTGTCTTTACTAAACTCTTGTAAATATCTTATTTGTATGTGTTACGCCAACGTGTTTTGTATAATATATTGTTTTTGTTGTAGACTGTATTTTACTATTGGGAGTGAATAAAATAAATAAATAAATAAAAATAAAGTCTTATATGTTTTAACGAAAATCAGCTTTTTGTATGAATGTCAATCACTTTACAAAAAATGACTAGCTAATTATAACTAACAGCATAATTATAATTACAATTATAATATGGTGATTATGTGGACATTATTTAGACATGATTATACATGAATTTCGAGCAGACGGTGATTGTGACAAATATAATGCTTCGTTGTGCTTTTTGCAGTTCCCATAAGCAGATCTCAACAAGATGGCTACGAGGATTCATTTACGTCACCACAACCAGTACTGCAAGTTGAAATTGACGAGGAGCTTCAGGTACAGAGAACGAAATTATTGAATTTTTGCAGTCTTATTTTTCTACAGTGCGTAGACTAATTTTAATTTATGCAGTTAATATTGAAATTAGCATATTCTGCATCATTAGCCTTTAAAAATAGACGAGGCAATCACTTATCCACAATTTACGTCTGTAATAATGTAAACTGATGCACTTCAATATAACACAGTCAAACTGTGCATATAGTGTATATAAGATGCCGAGATATTCAATAATTTCGAGGCATATATTGCGAAATGTTTACCGTTTCTGAGTGTAACATATAGTAGCATCAAAACGCCTTGTTACAAGCCCTGATATAAAAAAGGTTCAGGCGCAGGGCACTAATAGCACCTCTAGAATATTTCTTGTTTTGTTGTTCTGGTCTAACGTGAAAGTTTTTTAAATATTAAGTAGCTATAATCATGGAGCAGGGCAGGGAAGGACCATAGGGTCATCTAGTCTCCTGCCCTTTCTTATATATAGATTAGTCTATTAAAAATTAACGGTGATGCTGCAGGTAACAAAAACAAAAACAACTAAGAAAAAAGGATAATAAAAACAATATAAATGATACAAATTATCCAAAAAACTAAAAAAAAGTTGGATACCAAAATCTAAACAAAACAATACAATTATTAGGATTATCATATGTAGTAGTTTCAAATGGGGTCTTATTAACAGGGGAATTTGACCAAGATTAATGAGTAAAGGTTACTTGAAAGGTCTTCTAAGAAAGCCTAATGCTGACTGGAAAGGTGACTCTTCCGTTTGACATAAAGAAATGATTTGTTGAACTTTGTTTAATCTGAGTTTAAATTTAAACATTGATACGTGAGCGTAGGCAAACGTGAACAAATAATCGTTTCAAACCAGTTTCACTACTAGAAATCACCTTATCATTTGTCCGAAATTCATCATTCATGAAAACTGAACTTAACGGAAGGTTCAAGGATAATTAAGATGTATGTAGATAATTAGCAATAGAGACACTTGAGTGTTGAGGTTCATGCACCATTTGATGCTTCGGGTACCTTCTTATCATCCAAGCATCGTCGGCAAGTACTTTTCTGAATCCTGTAATATCAACAAATTTGTTTTTGCCACGTTTCCCAATATACCACAGACCTCAGAAATCACCTGGTGCGCAATTAAGTAGTAGTAGTGGTAGTGGTAGTGGTAGTGGTAGTGGTAGTGGTAGTGGAAGTGGTAGTGGTAGTGGTAGTGGTAGTGGTAGTGGTAGTGGTAGTGGTAGTGGTAGTAGTAGTAGTAGTAGTAGTAGTAGTAGTAGTACTAGTAGTAGCAGCAGCAGCCGCAGCAGTAGTAGTAAAATCTTTATTTACCATTTTAAAAACATTGACCATCATATTAAAAGACAGAAAATCAGTTTTAGTTCATACAAAAAACATACACTGTTCTGGGCAAATGCGTCTGGTGCAAACTAAACTATAAGTGCAACTAGAAATTCAAAAATAAAATATAAACTAGTTTAGTAAGGTCTAGGAAAAATGAAATTTTGATTTGAGTAAGTATCATCGTGTTCGTATGTCGGATATTCAAAACGAGTCATAAATGTTTTTTATAGTTTTTTAGACTTGAATAGTGATAAAGAGCTGCTGTGTTTTAGTGATGTCGGTAATGAATTCCAAAGTTGTATTGCTTGCTTACGTAATGCTATTCTTTCCATATTGATTGTTCGTTCTCACGTTTCTTAAATTTAGTGGTCTGTTATTCATACTGGGGGTTTTAAGAAGTGAGAGCTTATTGTTTTTGAAAGGAGAATTAATATTGTTGATATATTTATAAAGAAACAAGAGATGATGCTAAAGTTGTTAGAGGTATTGCAAATGCAAAAACTGAAAAACGTATGAAAACAGAAGACAAAAATCCCAACACATAAAGACTAAAAAGCAGAGCACGAACAGAAAATAATGCCGCTTCTATGAATCAAATTTAAGAGCTATGAATAGTTTTTTGAAGTGAAAAGTTACATCTCGAAAGGGTATACATAGCTCTTTAGAATGAGGAAGAACAGGGCTACCCTTTTGAGCTACATTTTAGGACACGTCTACCAAGAGGAGCTGTGACGAGTTAGTTAGATGTTCTATTTTTGGCAATTTTCGCTTAGAAAACTGCTGACGCAAAGCCATTGTTCTGACGTCATCCATTATACTCTGCCTATAACTTTAATTCAGTAAAAGCTGCTGCTGGCTTTGCGTTATAAATGAGGACTATACAGGATGTTCGCGTATTATTGATTATCAGTGTATTTGCACGCAAATTTTTTTACGGGGCCTTTGCTAGTTATCTATTAAAGGGATTACTAGACAACTAATCAACAGGATCTATTGTTCTTGCTAATGATTTTGCTTAAAATTCATCTATTTTAAGAATTTTTTTCGTTGTATGTTATACGGTTTAACTGCATTCCTCCACATAATTCGAGACGCTTTTAGATTTTCATGTAATTTTTGAAGCAAACGAAATGGTCACTGAACGGTAGGTATAAATAAGTACAGCTAAACAAAATAGAGGAATACAGGTATACACTTAAAAACAAATCACCTACTTTTCCAGTACACGAAATGTAAATTTCTTCAAAATTCTATTACAGTTAATCAGACTTGTCTCAGAGGAAAACATGGATGGTATGGAACCAGTTAACAGTTTGCATGACTACAAGATGGTAAGTTTCTACCAAAAATTCTCCAAAATTGCATAAGCAAACGAGGTTTAAAATAGAGGCAAGATCGGAAATGCACTGAGGGGAAAACTGATGCAAGACCGAGTCCAGTACTGCTCGTATTCAGGTTTCAAAACCCGTCTGCTGTTTCCATTACCATGCAGTACACGTGAATGCCTTGTTCATCTGCTGTTACTTTTGATGGTGAATGCCTTGTTCATCTGCTGTTACTTTTGATGGTGAATGCCATGTTCATCTGCTGTTACTTTTGATGGTGAATGCCTTCTTCATCTGCTGTTACTTTTGATGGTGAATGCCTTGTTCATCTGCTGTTACTTTTGATGGTGAATGCCTTCTTCATCTGCTGTTACTTTTGATTGCTTTCTAGCTTTTGATGTGACGGTTTAAAAATACACAGGTTTGTTAAAAGTACCGGAATCAGCCCGACTTGTACCTATAGATACTAAAAAGATAGCTAATCCAAAGAATTTCATTCTTTTGGACTCAAATTCGCAAATGTGAACAGCTTTGCGAATTACTGTCGGCAAGAAATTGCAAATATTCTGACTCTAACTGAAGTAAACTTACCAAGTAAGTCGCAAACGTGTTCAGACTAGACAGAAAACTCGCACTACTATTCACTGCTAAAAGTGTCTAGAGCAAATCGCAAAGCAATTCACACTTGCCTGCTTACTGCCAGACATAAAACTCACATTATTCACTGCTAAAAATGTCTAGAGCAAATCGCAAAGCAATTCACACTTGCCTGCTTACTGCCAGACAGAAAACTCACACTATTCACTGCTAAAAGTGTCTAGAGCACATCGCAAAGCAATTTACACTTGCCAGCTTACTGCCAGACAGAAAACTCACACTATTCACTGCTAAAGTGTCTAGAGCAAATAACAAAGCAATTCACACTTGCCTGTTTACTGCTAGACAGAAAACTCGCAGTATTCACTGCTAAAAGTGTCTAGAGCAAGTCGCAAAGCAATTCACACTTGCCTGCTTACTGCCAGACATAAAACTCGCACTATTCACTGCTAAAAGTGTCTAGAGCACATCGCAAAGCAAATCACACTTGCCAGTTTACCGCCAGACATAAAACTCGCAACAGTAAACTCGCTAATCTTTATTAGACACAGCACAAAGCCTCCAAACTTAAAACGTTTACTTAGAAAGGGAAGTTCAGACCACCATAGAATAACTGACTACCGTTGTAAGTAGTTGGATATTAAGTGACATCTGATTAATACTATTATAACTTTTGTATATAGGGTATCGAAGCAGATAGAAGTGCGGGGGAAGAATGTCTTTTGACAACTTTGCAAAGTACATTCGATGAAGCAAAGAATATGTTCGTTGCCATGGTAAGCTCATTTTTGTAACTGCACTAGATCGTAGACTGTGTGCTAAAAATGAGCACATTTTGACGATATTTGTAAGACAATTTATTAATCAATGCTTCTAAGTTACTTTTATCAAGTTCATAACAAGTTTCATTTGCCGCTCTATGGCCGGTTACTTTATGAATTTGCGCAAGCCCTGACTCAGCCATATTAGGTTGAAAACACCGGTTCTCGTCTAATCATCGAAGTTAAGCAACGTAGAGCCTGGTTAGTACTTGGATGACCGCCTAGGAATACCAGGTGCTGTAGGCTTGCGGGATGCCCACACTGTATCTCGACACTAGGTGGAGGAGCTGCATAAGCAGTCAACGGCTAGAGGGCGGAGGTCAAGTGACCCAACGGCCATGTGTGGGAGGAGTAAACCTTCCAAATCAGGAGTGGAGCCCCGAAAGCGGACCAGTGCAGTATGCTCACTGACTCCGGCAGCTCCTGCAGCCAACCTGGTGCCAAACGTATCGCTCCGCTTTCCTTTGGACTACACCAGGGAGGAAGAGAGGGGGTTCCTGTTGTCTGGGCAACTCAGGATCTCCATTGCCCAGGCGTGTGCCCTGGAGAGGCCACTCCAGTGGTTCAAGGATCGGACTGCTCAGCCACAGTCGACGATGCAGCTCCATCAATGTGATCAATAACTGACTCTCTTGACACTCACTCCATTGTCTTCCGAGACAGAAGGATGCCTACAACTGAAGTAAATGAAAAAGTCAGACAGCAATATCTATCTCGCGCAACTATATGTTTTCAAAACGTGTTTAAAATTAACTAAGCACGCAGTTAAATATGTGATAGTTTTTAGTATTTAACAGGCACATGTAAGAAGCGTTTAGTCTTTGTGTCTCCCTCTACTGCCCCACATTATTATGTCACTTTTTATACATGTACTATTTATTAATGTGTATTTCATGTTTTTATATGATGTATATGTATGTATGTGTGTGTATATTTTTAATGTATATTGTTTACTTTTTATTTGGTGTGCAATAAAGGAAAACCGGATGATTGTGTAAATATTAGTTCAGAATAATAAATGCTCTAAAATGTTGAAAACTACAAAGTTTTTTTAAATCAAAGCTTACATTAAATAATAATTACCTCGGATACTCAAGTTTTGTTAAACTTTCAAAGCTACGCGTGGCTCAGTGAATCTACTAAGATTGGCAGCGGCGCCTTTTTGTCACGTGCGCGTGGCCGACAAATAGAAGACGGTGCCGTGATAATCATGATCATGAATTGTAGTGTTAGTTTCTGACGTCATATGACGTAGACCCCATTATTCGTGACATTATGCGTTTAAACAGTACTGTAACACTTACGCAAAGGTGCTTGATACGCAAGGGAAGACGCCTGCCATTGTACAAACTGTGGTTCGTTTCTGACGTAAGCAATAGCTGTGTTCGAGTGCCGTTTATTAACTTTCTAAGCTAATTATTCAAATACAAGAAACTATTGTTAACTTATATAGGCAAGAAAATGTATATTTTGGACAGCAAATTAAAATGAATCTGAGTCTAAACAATCGTCCGGTTTTCCTTTAAACTAAACTTAGATGTGCCGCGTTTACATGGCAATTTGTCGAACAGCACAGAATTTTGTGCAGCGTTATGCACTAAACTGTAGACTAGCTTATTTGATGAACTTTTCGAATTTTATTCCATAATTTCAGTCAATGTACACAGGACAAGATGCAACGAATGATGCGGAAACAACGATAGAAGAATACGAACTTGGGCCAGCGGTCAGTAATGTTGACCAGGTTGCTAGAAAATACGTAGCGGACTTCTGTTACGGTCTGCCAGCTCATTGGTTACTTCCAGGTAGGGAGCCAAACTTACAGGAGAGTAAGAGGAAAGGAGTTTGCAATTTCCCGCACAGTATAAATACCCAACCCCAACCCCAACCCCAAACCCATCCCCAACCCCAACCCAACCCCAACCCCAACCCCAACCCCAACCCTATCCCCAATCCCAACCCCAGCCTAACCCTAACCCTATCCCTATCCCTAACACTAGCCCTAATCCTATCCCTATCCCTCTCCCTAACCCTAATCCTAACCTATCCCTATCCCTATCCCTAGCCCTAACCCTAACCCTGACCCTAACCCTAATCTTGAGCCTAACCCTAACCTTGACCCTAACCCGAGTCCAACTGTGTACTAACCCTAATCCTAATAATAGACCTAATCAGCTTCGCAAACCAGTTTCGTGTGATTAACGTGTATTTTTAAAATATAAGCGCAGATTAAATCACTAAAACAAGTCAACGTCATTTACTCCCACGTGTGATGGACATTCATGCAAATTAGACGTTTAGTGATAACATTAAAGTCAAAAGGCATTCCGGCCGGGTGAACAGCCTAGTGGTCACACACGTGTGTTTCAACATTAAAGTTAAGCTACGCGGAGGTTGATCAGCGAATGTCTCGTGGCGGGCTGTTTTCAATATTCATTCTGGGAGATTTCATTTGCCATGCTACTGCTTACTACTTACCTCATTAAGGGAAGACGCATGTGGCTAAAATGCTTGTGACGGTTCAGTGGCTCGTCTTCAACAATTATCCTTGATAATGAGCCAGGATCCGGTCTTGCCACAAACAACCACTTTGAGCATGCCCTGCACGCTGGATTCTGGCTTGCAGTGAGTCAATTGTAGAAAAAACATTTTAAAACAAAGCGCGCATATCCCCTGATTTTCAACAAGCTTACTGGAGAATTATCAAAATTCTAGTGTTGCAGGCTTCACATGAATACATATGTTACGTCATGACTAAAGAAACAAATTCCACAATTAAAGCAAGGAAACAGGATGACGTCTCATATCACTACTGATAATCTGGTGTAAAATCACATAAAGTTACTAATATTAATTTTGGATTTTTTTATATTACTTACACAAAAAATATCACACAAAAAAGGACTAAAATCACAGAGGCATAGTGAACAAAAGCACATGAGAAACACACTGCAACCGAGAAAGAGAGAGAGAGTGAGAGAGAGAAAAAGAAGAGAAGGAGAAAAAGCAAGAGTGAGAAAGAGAAAGAGGGAGAGGGAGAGAGAGGAGAAGAGAAAGAGAGAAAGCAAGAGAGAGAGAGAGAGAGAGAGAGAGAGCGAGAGAGAGAGAGAGAGAGAGAGAGAGAGAGAGAGAGAAAGAGAGAGAGAGAGAGGACAGGTGATTTGAAATGTTGTGTTTTCTCCTAAATGCGGATTTTTAATTAAATTGCTCTAGTCTTGTCATTAACAATGAAATTTTAGCTAAATACTAAGTACATTGAATCGCATGTAGTCATTTTTTTCTGCTTTGCTACAGTTTCAGATGCGGGATTAATGAACCAAGGAACTTCCGATACCAGCAGCATCCAATCAGCACTCACAGGGCGTAGAATAAAGCGTAGGACGCGTCGCGTGTACGCATGTACAAGACGCGGTAGACGACGCGTACGATGCGGTTACGTCATCATATATGAACCAGATTACTACTATCCCTATGACAATTATTACTACAGGCCTCGCCGTCGTCGTCGTCGTCGCCGTCGCCGACGCCGTCCGCCAGTGATCGTGCAATATCACCCATACTACTACTACTAAGGATCTGACGTAGCTCAACTGTAAAAGTTTCTACGATGAAAAAATAAAAAATAACTAATAATTTGATTAAAGACGGATGTTTATTGCCTTTTAAAACTTAGTGAAATTCGCAAGTTAAATACTAACTGCACAGCTAATATCATGGAAATTATGCACAGATAGCAGCACTGTAGCGTGAACCTTGATAGTCTACAGTAGCTATTTTAGCGTTGAAATTATTTGAAATTGTGATTTTACGATTGTGAGTTTAAAAAGAGCAAAAATAAAAATTAGTATTGATTTTATAATTATTTGTTGTTGTTTTTCCACTTTCGGTGACACCCATTTTTAAATAAGAAATTGCACAACTGATGAAATGATGATCTTCCAACACTATATGTACTGCACTATATGAACAGCAGGTGTCACTGTTGTTGTACTGCATTTACTGGAAAATATATGTTCATTGTTTAGAAATAACAATAAATAAAACCAATAATCTTGTAGAAAATGATGTTTTTGTCTTGAAGTTTTAATAAAATCTAACAGGATTTTCCTCACACGTCAAAATAAGCATTCCAAATCCTTGTTGCTAAGTGAACAGAACATTCAGTGATTACAGTCATTATTACACTTATCTACCTCAATTGGGGGCACGAATAGAGAACATTAAATATAAAATAAAATTAGCTTAAACGCGAAACAATAAAATTCATACGATACCATTGGGAAAGACGGAAGTAGACTCATGCGTAGAGCTCATTGCTAATTAGTAATTATTAATTAATTAGTAAAGGTATTTCTGTTGCAATCTAATATATATGTTGGTTTCTATTCAATAAGTCTATTGGTAGTCTTAAATAAGTGGTGGCTTCTTTAGATTTGACCTAAATCAAACAATGAACTTATTATAAAATCTCGTTTAAATATTGTTGTGTTTTGTTTCTCTCGGAAGGCTCGTAGAGAAAACCAGAAAACACGTCATCAAATTAGTTTATTAAGCGAGAATTCTACAACACAAAAGTATGAAGGAACGCGAAATGTTTACAGTAAACGTGAAAATCTGGAAAACGTTTTAAGTGTATCTGAAAATACAAGTATACAAGAGACTGTTTAAGTGGTGTCCGTGTGAATCTGCGTGTGTGTGTGTCAGCGGCCTGCTTCGCCTTATATAGCCTGCTAGGGAACATTCCAGACGTTTCTTTCTAGAACATTCTACAATGTAAGACGATTATTCTAATGGAACATTCTACAATGTTCTATTTAATTCTAATAGATGCCAGTGATCTCCACAACAAATATGAAAGCCCTCTTAAACTGTTTTGGAAAATTTATTTCTTGTTGTACATGTACGATTGTGACTTGCAAATTGAATTGAATTGATTTGAAATAAAATGAAATGAATTGAATTGAACTGAGTTATATTGAAGAAAATCCACCTAATGACGCTATTTGAAAATTATTATTTTAGACCAAAAGTAAATGAAAAAGCTGAAATTGACTCGTCCAAATATGAAACTTTTTTCTGAAACATTTTTGGAACATTTTGGATATCATATGGCCAAAGAAAATTTCAAATAAAGGCCTGTATGAAAATAATAAAAGACCGTTGGACAAGAAAAATAAAAAACGTGCCGTTTAGCAAAGATTGGACATATGCTCAGACTATCCGATGATAGTCAAATGAAGATAGATCTTCAACAAAGAAACAGAAGCCTACAGGAGGACAGATGTTAACTTGATAGATGAAATTGATGCAAATCATCAGTTTAACGTGTTGACCAAAAGTTTCTTTACTCTGAAATACAATTATTAACATTTAGTATTTTGCTTTGAATAGAAGAAAATTAGTCGCACGATTAAATGTAGTGCTATAACTAAGTACTGATATAAAAATTATGTAGACTATATTGAAATTAATTAACAATAACTTACGTTGTTAGAGTCTTTAACAGTTACAAAGACAGGAATGAGAACTCCAAGTAGCCTTAAGAACAACAATGTCACAACAATAAATTTGTAAGAAATTCACAGTCATAATGCCTAAGAAAATAGAGCAATGGCGGACAGAACCAAAAGACGGGTAAAATGTCATACAACTAGTACAGCTATAGCTCACAAAGGCCAAAATGCCAATGTATTGAAGGATATTAGGTGCTTAAAATTTAAAAATGTGACTGCTGTAAAAAGTAAAAAGCCTACTAAATCAACAAACAGGTGGCAGCACCGTGACAGTAATTGAAAACCAAATTAAAACCAAAAAATGGCCTATGCACCCACTACAATAGATTTTGCATACAAAGATTTAAACGCTTCAGCAATGATCCCTTGAGGATGAACCACTTGGTCCGTTGCAGAATCCAGTGCCAGGGTGTCCTGGTACAAAGAAGTGAACAGAATCGTGTCCCTGTACGCATGATTCAAAAGATGATGGTGATTCAAAAAATAATGATGATGATGATAAATGTAAAATCTGCAGTGACTCTAAAAGAATTCATGAATGAACTGAAAAATACTATAGTAGCCTTCAAAAAATATCTAATATGAAAACATGAAACAACACGTATTATCAACGTTGACCCAGTAGTCTGTAGTTAGTGGCAGACCAAAACCTGTGATGCATTAACATCCACAATTTAAAATCCTCCACACACAAAACATCAACAAAACACCTAATTTGAATTTCAATTTGTAAATATTGTAAAGTTTTAAAATCTTAAGTTTTACTGTAATTAATTATAACATCACTTGTGTTTTTAATTGTAAATTAATTTTTAACACCATTGCTCACAGCAGTGGAAATACTGATTACACTATCAATTTTTTGAATGTAGTTTACAGTTCAACGACGTGTAATTTTAACAGCAATAAAGAATTTTATTATTATTATTATTATTATTATTATTATTATTATTATTATTATTATTATTATTATTATTATTATTATTATTATTATTATTATTATTATTTTTATTATTATTATCATCATCATCGTCGTCGTCATCATCATCATCATCATCATCATCATCATCATTATAATTATTATCATTATAATGTTATATTAGGTGACTAACTTAACAAAACAATCTCTCATACGGTAGAAGTGCCCTACATTTTTTGCTTAACCCTGATTTGACTGTAATAGTCGGATATGCTCATTCAATTATAAAAGGCATTAAATATATGCCTTATATTATGCAAGAAAATAGTGTCATGGTCATCGGATGGTCAATTAAATGATTGTCCATCAGATGAGTTACTGAAGCTTTTCTGTTTACCTGTAAAAGTAGGTTGCGCCATGTTGCTACTCGGAACTTGACCGCATTAGACAGCTCAAGTGCTCATCAAATTCACAGGTGTATCGTCTGAGGAGTCCTACAAGCTACTAATCTATCTTTCTAATTTCAACTGCTCAGGTAAGACTTTTTATTAATTGTAACTATTTTATATCTAAAATTAATTGGAGCGTTAGACAAATGCTTTCGCCATAGTTACAGCGCCTTAAAGAAAATAAATGAACGAATATTTAATATCTTAGATTAAAGGCATGTGCATGTTTCACGTATACGTGCGGTTTAGAGGCGACTCTTTCAGTGTCACATGCTCCTGCGGGAACCTACTAGGTATTCCATTAAGTTTCGTTATTTTTTAAGTTTCAACTTCCACATTGTGCATCTGATACTAATTACACAGACTCAACTTTCATCTACCCCCGCCTCTGACTCAATAAAACGATTAAGAATGTAACATTTCTAAAAAAATTATGCAATGTAATACGTGTTATGTTAGTTTTTTAATGTCAAATGTATAAATAGTGTAAATGTAATCGGTAAAATTTATGTAATGTAAAGCATGTTTCTGTTAATTGTGTCATGTCAAATCTATATATAGTGTACAATACGTCACGTAAAATTTAATGTACTTTTGTAATATTGTTTTGTAAAAATATTGTAATATGGTGTTTGTAAATATATCCATTTATTGTACATAATTAGGCCTTAGTTTTGCACTTTAGTTAGTCTGCACTGGACGCATTTGTCTTAAACAGTGTTGTTATCTTAACATTACGCTGAGGCTTACTCAATTTTATTATAATGAGTGAACCATTTAAATGACAAATAAAGAATTAATAATAAAATAAGACTAAAAAATTCAGATGATGATGATAATGATAACTCTTTTACTCATTCTAGTTGCAGGCGCAATACATCAGTACCGTTATTATAATTCTGTTGAGAAATTTACAGGTTGTAAGAAGTAGGCAGTTACTGCGCAAATTGCTAGCTTTCGTAAAATATCATTTATTCGTGAATAACTTTAATACCGTATTTTCCCGTGTATAAGAGACCCTTTTTTGCTCAGAATTTTCACTTTAAAAATAGGGGGTCTCTTATACATGGGAGTAAGTTTTCAATAAGATGCATAAATTGTGACACTAATGATTCTAAAGAAATAAGTGCTCTACAACTGTTTTATTTCGAATAATTATAGTTTCCTTTCAATAAATCTTCTCCATGGCTAAATTCTAATGATAAAATTAATGTACCGGGTAAGTTATTATTTTTTTAAATGTCAAAAGAGGACAATGCCATTTTTGAGCAGAGTGACTCCTCTGATGATGAACTGGCTGGAATTGCGGAAGGTCTGACTCCAGTTGATATTTTTGATGAGAGTGATGAGGAATTTAATGATTTCTATGATGAATAAAGTTATTCATTACCAAAAAACTTTTTTCCAGAATTTTTGCCTAAAAATTGAAGGGGTCTCTTATACACAAGGGTCTCTTATACATGGGAAATACGGTAATTATCATATCTGTGAACGGGAATCTCTCATAATGTTAGTCCAAGGTTCATGAATCTCTGGCGTCGTATCAGTTATAGTGACATTTATGTCATTCATTACTTTTGTTGATGGATAATAGGTAGCTGACATTCTAAAAGTAGTAAATAAATATATTATTTTATGTAAAAAGATAAGAATTTTGTGTACTTTAATTTATATTTCTATTGTTAAAGCACTCGAACATAAATTTACAAACCAAAGCTACAATCTCACGAGTACCATAGCAGGAGCAAAAGTAAAATCAATGTGAGATGCCAGCCTGACATTAGTGTCAATGTTTAATGAATGACAAAGAATCGCTTAATATCTATGAACACATCTCATTCTGTTACTCAATTTTCCTCTGCTATTCGAATGATGTTGGTTTATTTAAAATAGTGCTTTCAGTGCCGTAATACAGAAACACGACATTTAGGAATTTCTGGCTGTCAACAGAGAGCGATAGATAGTCATTTTTTATGCACAAAATCCCTTTTTCTGGAGCTGAATGGTACGACGAAATTCACATATTTTTGTCTCCTTTTGTCTCCGAAAAGAGACGCAGTATATTTTGTTGGTAGGGACAGAGGTCACTGTAAGGGGTGATAGTAAAGATGATGATGACTGTTGATTATAGTAATGATGCTAGTGAAGATGGTGTAATGATGCTGACACGAAGAAAAGGCAAAAAAATAATGTAAAAGAGTCGAAGGAGAAGATGATGATGATGATGATGATGATGATGATGGCGCTGATGGTGAGGATGGTGATGATGATGATAACGCTGACGGCGATGATGATGACGAAGACGGTGACGACTACTACTACGACGATGACGATGATGATGATAGTGCAATTGTTATTGTTATGTATTGGTATTCTATTTTTTCTATTTTATACTGCAGGTTGCAAGTATGAAGTGTCTCATCCTAATGTTATTTTGCTTGGAGGTTTCGTTATGTTTCCCAAATAATCTCCAGTACAGGAGGTACCAACAGCAACGTTTCAATCATCATCAACAACAACAACAACAACAACAACAATATCAACGACAACCACCGTGCACTTACAGCGCACCAGTGATTAACATCGTGTTTAACGTGAACTCAAACAAAAATAACATGCCAAAACTGGATGATCCTGCCGAACGTGAAGATGAATATGAATATGATGACGCTGATGACTTTTTTGTTCCTGACACGGGAACTCCCATTAGTGATCCAACAAAACTGGATGACCTTGCCGAACGTGAACATCCTTTAGTACGTGATGATCCCGATGGCTTCTTCGTTCCTGAAACGGGAACTTTCATTAGTGATCCAACAAAACTGGAAGATCGCCAGGAGCTAAACCTGGGCGAATCCTTGTTCCCACGAAGTGTCTAATGAATGTTAAACAGTTTCTGACTATTTGGTACAAGTATTTAAGAAAGTTTAAAGAAGAATGTAAAATCATGAATACCTAACGTGAAAGATAATAAATGCTGTATATTTTTCGGCGTGTATTTGGAATAAATTTTTTGATGACTTAATTTTTTTCTTAAACGAATGGCTGCTTCCAAGTTTTGCTTCAAGATAGCAAGCATCGTTTACTAAACGTCTAACAATCTACGCAAAACAACATGGCAACACTAGGGTAACAGCAACAGCAGCAGCAATAATGATTCAATTGAATAGTACAGTCGCTACAGCAGTAACATAATCTTAAAGGTGTGCTTTTGGATTTAGTAAAGGCATCCTAAAATATTGGACTGAATTCGACTCAGGGAATCGAACTCCAAGATGGCATGGCGGTCTTGATATTGCGCATCATGAAGATCCATTTTACTATTTTTGTGTAACTGATTACTTAACTGCAAATGTTAATTTTAATTACAAACGATATGCTAATTAACTAAGTTAATGTCTGTAAGGTAGTACCATATACATGCTATAGTATGTCATTTAACTCTCATAAAATAAAATAACAAAAACTACACTGTACAGAGTTTATTATCAGCACTAATAAAAACAGGGAACAAAATACACGGGCACAAAAATAACTAACTCAGTAACAGCACTACACCCGAGGAGCACCTGTGTTAGAAATCAAGGCTGTAGTGACCTCTACACGCTTTTATACTGGCATTCCAGGTCAGCTGGCTTGTCACATTACGTGTAGGCTCAAACAAGACGTCTGGACCTACAAGAAAGGCGTGAGTCGCTGCTGACGTGGAAGCAGGGCGTGTAGAGGGCCCTACACCTGACCCGATACAGGTGCCACCGTAACAATATAAAAGTTGGATTCGTTAAATCCATGTGGATCACTATAATACCTAATATTACCACACTCTACATAATAACTATATACTATATAGTTTCCCTACAGTTAAAGAAAGTGCTGCAGTCACATTTGGGGTTTTTACTTACATCTGTTTTCAGTGACGAGGATTTACTCACGAACCATCCAAAATTTACCGCAGCTTCCCAAAAGATGGCGCAAGTGTGGCTGTTTTACAACTTGACAGCTTCCTAACTTTCTGAGTTATGTTACATCTGTTAGCTCCCTGAGAAGCCACGCAATGGAGGCTCGTTTTGCGGCTCCCAGAAGGCGGCGCTAGTAGCTTAGGGACTGAACGGAAAAGCATATAAATGTTGCAGACGATTTCGTCCTCTTTCTAGTAAGTAAAGTACGACACTCAAGGCGCTAATGCAATAATCCCACAAAGTTACCACTCAGTCTAAACGATCAACATGTACTTAATTAATTATTGAAGTTTAATTAATGTTTTTTGAATAGTTTCATAAACGTTTTTCTATATTATCTAACGACTACATGTAGTTAATTGCCTTTATGTGAATTACTTTTACATAGGTACCTTTATGTGAATTGCTTTTACATAGGTACATTTATGTGAATTGCTTTTACATAGGTACCTTGCTTTTACATAGGTACCTTTATGTGAATTGCTTTTACATAGGTACCTTGCTTTTACATAGGTACCTTTATGTGAATTGCTTTTACATAGGTACCTTGCTTTTATAGGTACCTTTATGCGAATTGGTTTTACATAAGTACCTTTATGTGGATTGCTTTTACATAGGTACCTTTGTGTGAACTGCTTTTACATAGGTACCTTTATGTGAATTGCTTTTACATAGGTACCTTTATGTGAATTGCTTTTACATAGGTACCTTGTTTTTACATAGGTACCTTTATGTGAATTGCTTTTACATAGGTACCTTTGTGTGAACTGCTTTTACATTATGCGAATTGGTTTTACATAAGTACCTTTATGTGGATTGCTTTTACATAGGTACCTTTGTGTGAACTGCTTTTACATAGGTACCTTTATGTGAATTGCTTTTACATAGGTACCTTTATGTGAATTGCTTTTACATAGGTACCTTGTTTTTACATAGGTACCTTTATGTGAATTGCTTTTACATAGGTACCTTTGTGTGAACTGCTTTTACATAGGTACCTTCATGTGAATTGGTTTTACATAGGTACCTTTAAGTGAATTGCTTTTACATAGGTTCCTTTATGTGAATTGCTTTTACATAGGTACCTTCATGTGAATTGGTTTTACATAGGTACCTTTATGTGAATTGCTTTTACATAGGTACCTTGCTTTTACATAGGTACCTTTATGCGAATTGCTTTTACATAGGTACCTTGCTTTTACATAGGTACCTTTATGCGAATTGCTTTTACATAGGTACCTTGCTTTTACATAGGTTTATTACAAACCTGTTAACCGGGTCATCTATTACTGAATCAAGAATAATGCTGATCATGTATGTATACAATCAACATTTTTATTAGTACGTGTACTAATAAATGTTATACAATTTAAATCAATTAGTTACTGCACTAGCAAGCAAACTAACTAAAAAATCAGCTCAACACCAATTTGGCTAAGTTATCAAGGTCAATGCTAATATTTACTCTACTATTTTTCGTGTACTTTAGCCAGGTACGATCATTACAAATGTACGTTACAACACTTTGACTATCACACCGACACTTATCAGTACATTCAGTAGAGGTACAGGAATATGGTTGCCATTTCTCTCTAAATGTGAACATTCCAAGTCTTATTCAAGTTGGTTTTGTTGGCATAAACATTTTTTACTTTCGCAATGTCCAGAGACTAACACATTCTACAAATTCTATTACGTTGGCTGTATTTGCAAAGCCTCGTATTTATTTACATGAAATTTACGAGGCACATCAGCTATCTGGAGTGTTTGAAACCACCCATCGTTGCCTGTGTTATGCTGTATATAAGGAGACGGACCAGCTGATGTAGGAATTTTTAGAAATGCAGCTTCACATCACGCTGGTGCTGAGTATTACTGCATCCTGTCTGCACATGGTTCTACACCGGATGAATGAAAGTTAATATTGGTGTATTGAAAGGAAGTTTTAAAACTAATCACAATGTATAACAGTAAGAACAACGCATTCCGCTGGTATAATTTGCAGCTCATGATGCCTGTGAAAAATTAGATAGTTTCCCGTGCTTATTGATTTGCATAAAGCGATATAGTTCTGAGATCAAAATGTCTCTGGAAGTGGTGGTGATAAGTGCAGAAAATGTGCCAAATGTGGAGACAATTGGAAAGAGTGATCCCTATGCAACCGTAGAGTTTTTAGGTAATGTATGTTCTCAACATGTACATACATATATATTGTATATACTCTATTCAGTCTATTGTAATTTGCGTGTAATATTATGTATATTTTGTTTTAAATTTTTGGCACAGTAGTTTTTAGTTTGCACTGGACGCATTTGCCTTTAACAGTTGTGTGAATTTTGTTCTCATGCTGCGATGTTCTTTTATGCTTTTATAGTTATGAATATTGATTTTTTATGGCAAATAAAGATTATTATATATATATATCATTATATATGTACATACCACTTTGCATTTCCTCTAACTTATTCATGCATGAGCATTCTACACGAGCACATTTTGCCATGGCGTTATGCAAGAAAGTACGTTGCACTTCAGCCAGTAAGACAAATTCTACACCTTTACATTTTCTTTACCTTACATTACACAGTAAATTGTTCATACATTTGCGTTCCTTTGATATCATCGTCAGAAATCATCAAAATTTCACCATCTTAGATACCTGATGCACTTCAATATGAAAACCTATGCACAATTTGTTTCTCTTTTGTACAATCTACTCACTTAGTAACAAGCTAACAAGTTATTAAGTAAGTTATGTTACTTAATAACAAAGTACAATAACTTTAAAAAATGTGATTGTTTACCAATGGAATTTATAAACGATATCTTTTCTCTTTGAGAGGATTTTTGTAGGTTTTCATGTTGGGCAGAACAGTGTTTGATTAACGACTTTGTAGTTTTACGTATTTCGTGATTGTAATATTTTCTTCAAAATCGTCTGTGTAGCGCATCTATCTACATTCTACAGGAATGAGAATTTACGTGCAATAAGTACGTACGGCTTTTAGTACTTCAGTTGTTTATGCATCACTCATAAGCATTTATAAAAACACAAATTTTATTCTTAGTGGCACCTATGTACGTACAAATTAGGACAAATACCCACTATGGAACGAACTCTGTAATCAAGCAAGCAACTCTACTTTGGAATTTTCTACCATTACAGGTTAAACATATCAAGTCCCTATCAGCATTTAAAACAAAATCAAAATCACTAATATTAAACAGATATGAAATACCATCACACCAGTACGCCAACATACACACTAATTCAGAATTTATATATCCACGGCCATATTAATTAAATCATAATTTTTTCATTTTTTGTGCATAGTTGTAAATATGTTTGATTTTATTCGTCGTTACTTTCCATTACTGCGCAGTAGTTTAGATTGCACTGACGCATTTGCCTTTAGCAGTGTAAGTTTTTATTAACTAACACTGATTGATCATCTCTGTAAAGTCTTTATCAGTGATTACCAATGTATTTTAATAGCAAATAAAGATTATTATATATTTGTCATTAAAACAGCTCACTCGTTACAATAAAATTGAGCAAGCCTCAGCGTAATATTAAAATAACAATACTGTTCAAGACAAATGCGTCCAGAGCAAATTGAAAAGCTAAAGTGCAAAACTATGGTAACGTCAGATGCAAATAACGTCAGACCTTAAGTGTTCTCTTAATTTCTTTTTAAACTGTAAGACAGATTTTATTTATTTTATATCACTCGATAATGACATGTATGGCAAAGGGGCAGAAAAACAGCTTAATCGCCACGCCTTTTCTGTAGAGATGTACCTACAAGAATATCACGTGCTTAACATTATTATGTTTTTTTATTTGTAGAAGTAAAAATAAAAAATTGCATTAAATGACTGAATATTTATTTCACCTCTACTGTTTGTATATCTTATCTTAGAGGTTTACCGTTTATAATAAGTTAGGTACCGGTGCTGTTACAACCCACAACATTATAAGCAGCTAGTCCTGCCCTGAAGTGCTCAATATCAGCTTGCAGTATGCCGAATGGATAAAAAGTTAGTGTTCAGTTCATGTTTTCAGCTGTAAATCACAAATATAAAGCAGCTGGAAGTGGGTTTAGCTTCTTTTTTACTGAGGGCTCACAAATGTTGGAATACTCGTATTTTTCAACAATTTTTCATCAACAAATTTTACACCCGAACGCTTAAATCAAGTCGCATTTTGATTTGCAATGCAACGTGTATTTAAATTGCCTAAAAAAATTGTGTCAACTTGAATTCACCAACGAAGATATGCCCACGTAGTGTTCCAAATCCCTTGATACGATGCATGTGTAACTTTCATCATAGCATCCATAGCATAGCATAGTATAGCATAGCATCCAGTGAAAATCACGAGAGCTAGTCATTAGCGAGTTTAGGGCCTGTAATAAACTGCTCTCCTTGCCCCTCAATTTCCGTTCACTAGATGTCTACTCCATGCCAAGCTGGAAATGTCACGTCGTGTGTTCACACAGGTAGGCGACCACGCGATTTAACCGTCAAGCGGTTAACGCGGCGTAACGTTTATTCATAATGTCGTGTCTTTACTGAGAAAAATCTATCGAGCTGTTTAGAGGCAAGTCTTATAAACTGGTTGTTTCGTGAATTCCTAGATTACATGTCGCCATCATGTAAGGGACGATCATCGCCGTTCCTTACACTTATCACTTATCTGCGAACATGAAATGAAAGCAGATTTTTTTCTTGAACTTTTTTGATAAAATCACAATTGATGTTCCAAGCATCTTCAATGTAAACGTAATCATTTATAATAGCCTACATTTCACTGTTTAATTCTATGCATTTCTACTCTAAACATCTGCATAGATTATGTCTAACGTGTCTCGCGATAAAGTTTCACAAATAAAATTTGATTTAATTTATTCCAAATAGCAGCTGTGTTCGATCTTAAAATTCTTAAAATTAAGAGCAAAAATAATTAACTTTTCCCTTCACATTTACTGCTTAAGATAGACAAGTATATAAACGTATTAAAATTCATCATAAGCTAAAGACACGAAACCTAAAAGAAAAGACGCCACAACTCTAAGATCATCGGATATCGTCACACATTGTAGATGACGGAATGTCCCAAACAAAACTTCAAATTCCGCATTGGCTTGCTAACGGTTAATTTATTCTGAGAAAATAAAATAAAAGCATTTTGCAAATTCATGTGATTATACAAGATTATTATAAAATAGGAATTAAATCAAAATATTAAATTATTTAGGTATGAATTACACAATTATTACAAAGCACAACGATTGTAAAGTAGTAGAATGCTACACGAAACAGAAATTAAACTTCTCTTTTAAGTAATCCAAAAAAATTAATAATCATCATATTAAACTTATGTATATTGGCCAGCCCTGGCATTTAAATTGAAAGGTATCAGAAAACTGCAGAAACAGGTCACAAGCATTTATCAAATCACTGAATTTGGATAAATTAAGTATAAAACAGATAGCAAACACCTAGACAGCGTAACAATCTACTGTCCTACTGACTTGTGCATAAAACCAGATTGAATCACCTGAGTATATAAGTACAGGCTAACAAATTTAAAGCAAGAAATTCATTCAAGGCCTAAAAGGTGGCAGCACATGACAGTATCATTATCCCCAACAGACATCAAAATAGAACAATCAGTACACGCATCACTGCAATTATCAAGGTACAAAAAATTATTACCAAATCAAGAGTGAAATTCAAATTACACAAAGAGATTGTATAAAAAAAGTAAAAAATTAGTACCTTATACATGATAATTAGTCTGCGTTCAACAAACAACTTGTTGAAATGAATTTAAACGAGCGGCCATTGTGATAATTTAAAAATTTTAATCATAATATTCCATAATAGTAATAATATTCATAAATGTTGTGATTAAAAATTTTTAAATTATATCTATGGCCACTAGTTTATGTTTGTATTGAGTTAAGAGGTATCAATATGTATATCAAATCAATAAAAGATCATAGGGTGTTCATTTGCGCTAATCCTAACTGTCATGCGTACTCTAGTTTGTCTGCCCAATTATGTAGGTGTATAAGTTCAATATTTCCATTACAATTTTCAATATCCCGGACCCCGCTCGTGATTTTTTCGAAATTTTGACCAAACGGCATGCAGAAAAAACGTTCTAGCGGCGCCTGGTGGGACTCTCGGAAGGAGATATATAGCTCTTTAGAAAGAGGAATAACAGGGCTACACGATGATGTGGGCTATATTTTAGGACGCTTCCTTCCTGAGGAGCTGTGATGAGTTAATAAGCTGTTCTATTTTCGGCAATTTTCGCTTAGCCATTGTTCTGACGTCATCCATTATACTCTGCCTGTAACTTTATAGCTTTAATTCAGTAAAAGCTGCTACTGGCTTTGCGTTATAAGTGAGGACTGTGTAGGATGTTCGCGTATTATTGATTATAAGTGTATTTATACGCAAAAATTTTTGCGGGGCCTTTGCTAGTGTTAATACTAATATTCTGCTACTTTGTGGTGTAGGAGTACGGAAAAAGACGAAAGTATTGAAGGATACGCTAAACCCGTCTTGGAATGAGGTATGTGATGGTAAAACGTTCGTATGACAACAGTTAACATGAATAATTCGTTTATTTTCTTAATATGTTAATTAGTTGTAGCAGTTTAGAGTACATGTATGCATATCTGCGCTGGTGCACATACCAGACCGTAACTCTTATCGTACTGGCGTGGAACTTTGTACCTGTACTGATACGAAAAAATACCCAAAATATGATACTGTGCTTTTTTGAACCAGAGTTTTATAACGTTAATCAGAACGTCGATCATGCGCACTCTAGCTCTGCTAACTGCCCAATCAGAGTGCGTGACTTTCCAGGCATTTCCGAAAGCTGCATGTCGCCGTTCTTTCGGGACACTAATTACCGCTGTGCAATGCCAGACTATATACAGTTATTGTAATACTGTTATACTATCTATCTGTTATACTGTGTGTTATATCTATCTGTATGTATATATATTGTTATGCACTGCTATTTCCATTGTTATACTATCATGATTAAAGGAAAACCGGATGATTGTGTAAACATTAGTTCAGAATAAAGACACAAGGTGTATGGTGCGTGGTGCTTGATGCTTCGGGATTTCCCCACGTTACAATGATGGCGGAGTGACAGGCCAATACGCTTGACGTCAATTTCCTGCACCAGCGCGGGTTTTCATTGTTATAAACTGTTTTTGGTTCGTTTAAAGTTAACAACAGACATAACAGCAGAAACTCCGTTGTTGAAGATTTTATATAAATTGAAAAAAAATATTCCATGCTTCTTCAGCTAACACGCTTCAATCAATTACCTTTATTGCAGATAGAATTATAGTGTATGTAGCTAACGCACCACAAACAGTTTTCTTGAGGCGCTTGCTAAATACCACAACGTGTTTATTCACACCATGGCATGACGTACGATTTTAATCCACTTCATGATTGTTGAAAGGCATTTGCACTTTGTAGCATTTTCCTCCTTATGCAATGGCTCTTTTGTGATAATATTCGCAATTAAATAAATTAAACAAACGCTACTTAACGTGATTTGCAGGAAATAAAACGTTTCCCGTTTAGATGTGAAGCTTACTGTGTTTGTATCTGGGTTTGGTGTAATATTTAACTCCGTAGCTTCACGACATTTTAATTAAGAATACATCAATTAACAGAAATTATGTACAGATCACGTTTAAGATTCAAAACAATGTTAAGCGTTATCTAAGTTGTTTCTCGTGTTTTAGACTCTTGTATTCGATCTTGGCGGCAAGCCTTTGACTGCTAATGACGCCATAGAAGTTACTGTGAAAGATTATGAAAAAATTGGCAGAAACAGGTACGTTTGTGACCCCGGGGGTTCAGTCAAAATATTGTTTTCGGGCCCGAAAGCCAAAAAGAACACGTAAATTTACAGAAAATCACTTAGCCTTCATGTTTGATTATAAATAGTCGATATCTTATCACAACCATGTTTTTCTATAAAAATGGCGCAACTTTGTAATTTTGTGTTATACTGTAAACATTAACGGAAAGACTTAATTGAGAATCATAGCTATAAATGGGCTTCAAGAACTAAATTTTGCAAGGAAGCCCGATGTTTTCCGTCTCGGCAAGGTTTGTCTTGAAGGTCCTGACAAAGATTGATCATACAGGTACAGTAAACCAAAAAGATTTGGCACAGCAAAAGGTACATTCTTGATTAATGATTTATTGCAGGCTGTTGGGAACTGTTGCGGTGCCACTAAGAGACATTTTACGAGGAAGTCACAGTCTACAAGTGTCAACTCAACTACAAGATTCGAACAAGCAGCAACTTCCGGTACGTACGAATGACAACTTACGGCACTCATTGTATTCAGTTAGCTGTGTGCAACTTCATGCCAAAGACTTAAAAATGGTACCTGCTGTTGCCCTGCCTGGCCCGTGGTATTTAGGGTAAAAGTGGGGTAATAATAGTCTCTGTTATGTAGTTGTATGTTGTTATTTACAGTCGCTGATAATAGCTCTTTGATCTAATGTTAATTGTTCACCCAAAAGCCAACATTAAATAAAGATTATTATTATTATTATTATTATTATTATTATTATTATTATTATTATTATTATTATTATTATTATTATTATTATTATCCAAATGATGTCAGTCCTTAAAGCTTAAAGAAACCGTAAGAACTCAAAAATGTTGCCAGGAGAACCATTGAGCTAAGGTACCACTTTACTGAGAAACTGAGTCATGAAAGATGAGTAATAAATGACTGGACCATCCCTCACCTAATGGTTAGTAAACGCACAAGCAATCAAAACCAAAAATACGGAAATTTTAAGCGAAAGGTGGCAAATGGCGGGTGCCTATGGGCCCAAGGGACTAATAAGCCAAGACCAAGCAAATGCACCTCTCTGGAGGGCCACAATACGGTTACCTAACTATTTTTGAAATACCGTCATTTAGTTTGTATTTATTTCTGGTTTTATACGTTCCAGGCTAAAATCAATCTGAGGTTGATTTATAAAGTTCCTCCAGGTTTTGAAACACAGAAACCTGCTTCAGTAGATACAACTGACACCGCAGATGGCGCTGTAGGAGATACCTTTGCACAAGGTGGGTCTCACAAGACCATAGTGAATCTTTGTGTCTTTTAGAAGCACCTCTTTTTCCCCTTTTTTCTTTGTGTTTTTCCTTTCTATGCTTCTTCCAATTTTTGTCTCGTATAAACCAGTAACCGTTAGCAATATATTGTATTTTTCTCGTAACTAATTCTAGTGGCCTAGCATAAGCTAGCTTCTTAGGTCTCTAGCGCAGAATTCATGAATTGTATCATAATTTTGTATTAACAAAAACTGATTATCGATGCACATGTAATGCATGTGTAAACGTTTATTGCGAAATAAATCTATTGAATTGATTGAACTGAAATTGATTGAACAAAATCGTTTCAAGATGTACGGCCAAAAAGTAGGTTTGACTGGTTAGTCATAATGTTCTGCCTTGGCATAGATCTGTTGAAGCTCATTCTTAAAGAGATGTTTAGGCAAAAGCACAGGAAAAATAAATCGATACAAAAAATTTTCTATGTGTTCAGATAATGTTAATGTTACACAGATTATATGGCGTAAGTTACATATAGATTAGCAATGAAACAAAGCTATGCTTGGGAAAAATGTTGCCAAAAGTTGCTGCGTTCTGCATGTGAAACTGCCACGGTTTACCAAGAGTTCTCAGAAAACTTTATCACAGAACTTCTAACAAACATACAGGTGTCCACAGAGTTTGGCTGTTCCGTTCGAACAATGCAATGTAATGTTGTTGGCATCCTTCTGTCTCGGAATGCGCCAAGAGAGTCAGTTATTGATCACATTGATGGAGCTGCAGTATCGACTGTGGCTGAGCGATCCGATCCTTGAACCACTGGAATGGCCTCTCCAGGGCGCACGCCTGGGCAAGGGGGAGGAGATCCTGAGTTGCCCAGACAACAGGAACCCCCTCTCTTTCTCCCTGGTGTAGTCCAAAGGAAAGCGGAGCGATACGTTTGGCACCAGGTTGGCTGCAGGAGCTGCCGGAATCAGTGAGCATGCTGCACTGGTCTGCCTTCGGGGCTCCACTCCTGATTTGGAAGGTTT
This sequence comes from Tubiluchus corallicola, assembly GCA_030141605.1. Taxonomy (NCBI): domain Eukaryota; kingdom Metazoa; phylum Priapulida; class Priapulimorpha; order Priapulimorphida; family Tubiluchidae; genus Tubiluchus; species Tubiluchus corallicola. Next base: position 148,239 of record JAQGDQ010000470.1, read on the forward strand.
ACTCCTCTACACATGGCCGTTGGGTCACTTGGCCTCCTCCGCCCTCTAACCGTTGGCTGCTTGTGCAGCTCCTCCGCCTAGTGTCGAGATACAGTGTGGACATCCCGCAAGCCTACAGCACCTGGTATTCCTAGGCGGTCACCCATCCAAGTACTAACCAGGCTTACGTTGCTTAACTTCGTTGACCAGACGAGAACCGGCGTTTTCAACGTGACATGGCCATAGTAGTTTCAATGCAGTGCAATGTAGGATGCGAAAATCAGAAACATGGCCACTTATAATTACATGGCAACAGCTGCATCCAAGCTTAATCAAAATAACTGAGAGGCGAACGGCTAATATGAGTTAATAAAAGCAGAGTATGTGCGTTGTTAGGTACTGAGGTCGCTAAAGAGCTCTCATTTACAAATGTAGACGTGTGCCCAGCTTTCAATAAAATTCAGTATAAGTGTTAAATGAACAAGGTTTTATTGAGTACACAAATAATCTACAGATTGTTTACTTATGTTAAAAAAATTGTTTGCTGAATGCACAATAATCATTGATCAACTGAAGTATCATTCAAAGGATCACGTGAGTTTCTTTTTCTATGTTTTTCTTTACCGTCTTTTTATTTGAAATACACAGTATGGCATTTACGGGCAGTGAGAGTGTCAGAATGATGTCTTTTCACAAAAATCGTAGTTAATGTAGCAAACTGTGCAACTTATATGCAAAGCAAAATGGGCTAATCTCGAACAATGAGCTGTCGGGTTTTACGAAAGATGACAAAGTATTACAGACGCTGCTCTTTCCTTTGCTTAAGCCATAAGTCATTTATTTCACATTACACTTATACAATAGTTTCATGTACAATATCTAGTGAAAGGGCCTACAATGAACATAATACAAATAAGAAATACTGCTCAGGAAAACCTCAAACACTGTTCACCTGTATACGAAGGTAAATGTGTTGTGGGCAATCAAAAAGCAGGGCTTGTTAGATTGTCCCACACAGTGAAAGAAAAAAGAGTAATGAAAATAATCTGAAAATTTAAAGTGAATCGTATGATAAAAAAACATTAGTGCTTAAAATGGAATGATGTAATGAATGAAGCTCATATATGAGATGATATAAAAGACAGAAAGACTATTATTTGTTAATAGTATGTAGAATTAAGATAACTTGATTAAGATAACACCACTGTTTCGCAAATACTGTGAGGATGGATACTGATAGAAATTTTGATTACTCACTGATACTTACTTAAAATTTCATTTTTTAGCATTTTTTTAAATCTAGCAATAGATCTGCTATTTTTTGCGGATTGACATGAGCAGATTTGCTTCATTAACAAACAAGAGGAAAAACAATTTTGATGCTGTTTTTTTATTTTTAGTACACCCTCTCTACCTTCTTAGTAGGCTCTCTACAACATTTGCCAATTTTACCCTATTCATCAGAGCATTGTTTGCTCTAGTAAGTGTTACACTGTTGTTACATGGGCTCTTGAGTAAGGGCTTTGCCTATTAGAAATGCCCAGTTTGTTGACAGAATGATAATTTATGGACGAATTTGTTTATCCTGTGTTTAGATGAAAACGTGGCTGTATCAGACGCAGCAGAAGAAGCCATGGTTGGTGAGCAGGGTAAAGAAGGGGTACCAGCGAAGAAGCCACTTCAGAGGCGAGCGAAAGGTCGTCTTGCCGGTCAAAAGCTCTCCACAAAACCTCAAGATTTTCAGGTGTTTGCATGAATTATTTTTCTTGTTTGTTTGTTTAAACATTCATTCATTCATTCGTTCACTCGTGTGCTTGTACGCTTATTTGTTCATGCACTTTCTTTTTTTCTTTTCTCTCTTGAATTGTTCATTTATTTGAATGTTTTTTACTTCCTTTCTTACTTGTTTTCTTTTGTTTACTTATTATTTATTTATTCATTCATTCATTTGTTCTTTCATTTGTTGGTTGGTTGGTTGGTTCGTTCGTTCATTCGTACGTTCGTTCGTTCGTTCGCTTATTCACTCATTCATTTGTTCATTCGTTCGCTTATTCACTCATTCATTCATTGGTTTGTTCATTCATTCTATTCTGTGGGTCTAATTAACGGTTATTCATCATTTATGAAAAGTTCAATGCTAAATTAGACTAACGCACAAGGGCAACGTTCCCTTCAGATTACTCGGTCGCCAGTCCCCGGCTCACCGTTTGTCTAGACTTTCAATGACACTGCATGTAGTAGTTTGACTAGGTTATTATTATTGGTTATTTAATTCGTAATATAAATTTCTCTGTTTGTGTAAAATATCTCAGATCTGCTTGACGTTGATGGTAGTAATAGGGAAACTGAAACCATGCATTGCTGAAAATAATTGTCCACAGGATTTTGATTAATTTGCTTCTGAGTTGTGATTCTTGTGTAATAATTGTTGCCAAATTTGTTTGGCGTAATGTTGGTTGGCATCCTTCTGTCTCGGAAGACAGTGGAGTGTGCGCCAAGAGAGTCAGTTATTGATCACATTGATGGAGCACCAGCGTCGACTGTGGCTGAGCAGTAAGATCCTTGAACCACTGGAGTGGCTTCTCCAGAGCGCACGCCTGGGCAAGGTGTATGGAGATCCTGAATTGCCCAGACAACAGGAAACCCTCTCTTCCTCCCTGGTGTAATCCAAAGGAAAGGGGAGCGATACGTTTGGCACCAGGTTGGCTGCAGGAGCTGCCGGAGTCAGTAAGCATGCTGCACTGATCCGCCTTCGGGGCTCCACTCCTGATTTCGAAGGTTTACTCCTCTACACATGGCCGTTGGGTCACTTGACCTCCTCCGCCTTCTAGCCGTTGGCTGCTTGTGTAGCTCCTCTGCCTAGTGTCGAGATACAGTGTGGGTATCCCGCAAGCCTACAGCAATTGGTATTCGTAGGCAGTCACCCATCCAAGTACTAACCAGGCTCTACGTTGTTTAACTGCGTAAGGCTAATACAATAATTAACTGCCGTAACTAAATGACAATTTAATAACTGACCTACGGTTTATCTAACTGCTTGTATTTTCTCAACAAGACATTAATAAACCTAGCAGCTTATGTGAGACAAACAAAGGGGCAATGAAAAATTCAAAATTAGGTCAAAACTTGACACGCATGCGCACACGCACGCATATGCTCATGCTCCTGTTGCCTAATTTGCCAAACTAGTTAAGCCGCAAGGTAGTCAAATCTGCTCGGTCACGATGCGCCAGCATATATATGCGTAAGCTAGCAAAGTCCCGCGTTCAAATCCTCACTTAGTTCACAATTTTTTCTTTAATTAACACAAATTATCTTTTAGGTTAATTAAAACAATAATCTCACACACGTCATTGTGGGTGAGTTCATTTTTAGCTTGTGGTAAGTTTGACATGTGAACAACAATAATTAGCTTTAGGTAAAGTTTAAATACAACTTAACACGTATAGGGTCACGGGAGGCGGTAAAAATTACCCCCAGACTGGTTTTTTTGCATTTTACCCTTTTACAATACGCATCCCAGTAAACCTTTTCTATGACTTTTTCTAAATATGTTTTGTGCACAAAATACTTTCAGTTATTTATTTTAGGCGCATTGTCTCACCACGAAATAAAAGTGAAAATGCAATATGTCTATTTTTTAAAATTGTCGAAACTTTACTTGGCTTGTCTATACATTATACGGGCGATGTATCTGGTAAAACAAAATGTCAGTTACTCAAATTGCTCCACCTAAAAGAAGAAAGTAGTAGACAAAAAAATTCAAAATAACAACGATTTTTGCACACGCGCTGGCAAAGTCTGTTGTCTACAGATATTCCAGCATAGATAAGGGAACGTAACTAAGTGAATTTAAATTTCGTATTACTAGTAAGTCACATGTCTTTAAGCAGAGGTATAATGTATCCTATGGTGGTCAGCATAACCACAAATTATGCTGTTGTTGTTTACTAATGAAACACGGCGGTTTATCAAAAGTAATTTACGAATTATGGTGGGGGTAATTTTTTATGCCCCGGTTACCAAAATCGGTTGTAAAAAATCGTGACCCTATAAGGGTTAAACTCTGTATACAACATATGAAGCAGTCGGTGGTTCACTGAAAATAAAACAGAAAGAAGCCAAACTTAACCGGCTAATGATGATTCAAGTAAATGGTATTAAATTAAAGGAAACTTTTACAAATTAAGTAGACATAAAATATATATCTGGTTTTTGAAGTTTAACTGCATTTCTAACTTCAACATAAACAAGTCGCTTACGAATTTTCAAGGATTTCCGTAAATAATAGAGCGAATTTTATCCACAAAGTGTTTTTGTAGTTTTTATTATATAAACCTTCTATAATAATTATATAAAAACCTTCTGAAACAGCCTTCTTGCTGCTTCAAAAGTACCAACCAAGTTCAGCCCCACCCAGTGATTTCGATGTTTTTGCGTGGTTGGTCAGGTTGGTGGGAAAAGGGAGTTTCCTGCTTTTGCCTCGTGGTTAGAGCAATTTCATAGTTTGCTGGGGGACCAATTTAAGCGTAAAACTTTACACCACTGCGCTCAGTATATGGTTTTACACGTCAAATGTAGACACAGGAAAGTTCAAATGTGACTTAGGTAAGTCAAATGTAGATATAATAATTTGAAATGTATTTTGGTAACTCAAATGTGACTTAGGTAAGTCAAATGTAGACATAGGAATTTCGAATGCGTTTTGGTAACTTAAATGTGACTTAGGTAAGTCAAATGTAGATGCATTACTTCGAATAAATGGGTAATTAATTCATTTAAATGGAAATTACAAAAATATAAACCAAAGATGTCATCACCTCTTTCATAACTTTGAAAAATGCGTTGTTTATCCTCAAACTAGATTCTTTGATAAACCATAACGTCGGTAGAAAAGAATAAATTGGTTCCCACTTCCCAAAGAACAGTGAATCACTAATTAGTTTTTTTAAGTAATGCATTAGCACTGCAATAATGAATTAGTTTCTCTCAAGAAACATTGTTTATTTTAAGAATGTATTGTTTTCTCTAACAGTTCCAATGGTATGTAAAGTTTACAGAATATTAGTGAACTATTAGTAGACCTATAACGTTGTTATTTTAACTTAAGAACTACTGACTGAGTTACTGACTGAGCAATGATTAAATTGAAATTAAAGAAGATTAAATTTAACATCCTTAAACTTTATCACCTATCCGCATTTGACTTGACAAGTGTCTACATTTGACTTACCAAAAACGCTTAAGATTTCTTGAACACCATTGTTAGCACATTTGAACTATCAAAGTCTACATTTGAGTTACCAAGACACATTTGAACTATCTAAATCTACACTAAACGCAGGTCTATATTTGACATGTAAAACCTGTATAAGCACTACCCTTACCTATTTTGCATGCTATAAATGCAACCAAACGCTTCGCTGTGTTGAACAGGAAACAATAATAACTGTAATTATGGTGCTAATCAACATGATATGAAAATAGCGTGAAAAATTGTCACAAAACTCACAACACCAAGCTGGATGCCACTAAATTTCGTTATGATAAACACGACGTGGGTAAGTGAAAACAAAAAATGCTCTCCTGTAATCCTACTTTTCGAATTCGCTGTCCTATATTGTATTATTAGTCGGTTAATATTTATTGGCGAAGAGTTATACAGTTGCAGTCTTTGACTTTGAAGCTTTGTTACTAAAATACATCTGTAAACGCTTATTGTTTTTCAACAAACTGTAATGCAAAATTCATAATCTTTTATTATTATTATTAATTCTTTATTTCTCATTAAAATGGCTCACTCATTATAATAAAATTGAGTAAGCCTCAGCGTAATGTTAAAATAACAACACCGTTCAAGACAAATCCAGTGCAGACTAAAAAAAACTAAAGTGCAAAACTAAGGTCTAATTATATACAATAAATGAAAATATTTACAAACACCATATTAAAATATTTTTACAAAATAATATTACAATAGTACATTAAATTTTACATGACATATCTTACACTATTCATATATTTGACATGACACAATTAACAGAAACATGCTTTACATTACATAAATTTCACTCATTACATTCACACTATTTATACATTTGACATTACAAAACTAACATAACACGTATTACGTTGCATAATTTTTTAGAAATTTTACATTCTTAATCGTTTTATGGAGTCAAGGGCGGGGGTAGATGAAAGTTGAGTCTGTGTAATTAGTAACAGATAGCTAAATTAAAGCAAAGCACATTATCGACAAGGTATATTATGTTAACTGATTACGATTTTGATTCCACCCTTTTATTAGAGAGTTTGCATTACTTTGCTCTTACATTTACAAAAAGCTTCTAACGAATTTGGACAGTCGCTCAATTTTTTTGCATAATTCCGTTTGTATTACAAAAAGTTATAAAAAAAGTAAGTGAACGAGCCCTGATCTTATAATATTTTTGCAGATTCGTGTCAAAGTCGTCGAAGCCAGGCAACTGTCCGGCACAAGCTTGGCACCTGTGTGTCGAATTTCGATCATGAAGCACTACAGACAGACGAAAGTTTGCCGCTCTACGAATCGGCCATATTGGAACGACATTTTCTTTTTTAACATGCATTGTTCTCCGGCAGAGTTACTGACTGAGTTTGTAAACTTCAAGGTAAAGCAGCTGAGATTTTAAAAAGAAAGATCCTTAGAGGGCGCCACCAGAAGATTCACAAAATGCTCTTAATGCTAAGCTTCAGATACTTCGGTTCTTCTTGCATAATTTATTAGACTGCTGGCATGTTATCGACTTTTGTTGTTTAAAAAATCATAATTGACACATCCATCAACCAACGTAAAACGTGTGCCCATTACTTCCAACTATTGCCGACCGATTTCGGGATTTGTTATAAATTAATTAGCTAATGAATTGAAAATGTAGACACAACGGCCCCACAATTCCGGTTTTAAAATACGGCGTCTCAACGCCATCAAAAGTTACACCTGAATGAAAGCATCAAGACGCAGGTGTAGGTGGTTCTGGTATCTCAATGTTTATTAACATTTCTTCTAAAATAAAAAATCTTTATTGTGGAATTTTTATTTGTGAAAATTGTCGTCGCTAAAAATTGTCTCTGTTTTTTTTAAAAAATGGGTTTAGCATGACTAACATACAGACTCACAACACACACTCAAAACAACAATAAGCGCAAGATTCAGAAAGCACTAAACAAATAGTTTGCCGATAAAAGTCGAAAATGTGTCAACGGCTCAGCGCCTGTTAAAAAGCCAGCAATTCTGTTGACCATAACATCTTATTGTAACACGGAATGATGCAGTTATGTACATAAGTATGTAAAAACCATACAAGACAATCTGGGCTAATGTGGACTTGATTTTACGGCTAATTTTCGGCAAATTAATGACATGTTTAATAATGACATTAACTTTACAGGTTTTCAACTCAAAGAAACTGAGATCTGATAGTTTGATCGGCTCGTTTGAGGTAACTAAAGATTATCTTTGCACTTCTTGGTGATAATGTATAATCGTTAGCCTTTGTTTGACTTTGTTTAGGAAAATCTACCGTTTCCGTTTTTAAACCCATTCTAGCGCTGAATTTGCCTCTTCAGTTTCCAAAAAGTTGAGTTATAATAATAAAATTATTAACACGATAGAAAAAGTGACAAGATTTACGTATATAAAATATTGATACATGTCTTCTTTTCTTATCCGTAAGCCAGCTGTTTCACATTTAAGGCTGCACATGGAACTGTCATACTCTAATTTACAACCACAGGCGATATTTTTTCCACTAACTAACCATTTTCTCTATCCTTTCAACCCTCTCTTTCTTGTCTCTACCTACAGATAACTTAACAATGCTGGCAAGTACATTCAAAACGTCTACGTCATGTACACACAAGCTGTAATTTCACTTCTTTATTCTTTTTAACAGTTATCCAGTTTGTTCTGCACAGAGTATTAATATGACACATTTTCTCTATTATCATATTACAGTGTGATATGGGAGCGATATACACTGAGCCACAGCACACTTTACTCAACAAGTGGCTTCTGTTAATTGATCCTGAAGATTTAGCATCAGGTGCAAGGGGCTACCTGAAAGTTAGCATGTCCATTCTTGGACCAGGTGACGAAGCACCAGTAAGTTACAGTTTGTTTATCCTAGCAGAGTTTTTCCAATGAGTAATTTAAAAGTAAAAAGTTGCAGTAATGGAAAAATAACACCACTGGTTTTGAACTTGAGTCCTTGTTAAAGGACAAGAAAGGGCCTAGTTAAAGTAAGTCTCGGAAAATTTTCGCTAAAGAATTGTAACAGTTAGAGGCGAACTTAAGCGTTTATCATACTCACGTTAAAAGAATTTCCTGTTTGTTTTCATTTTAAATACTCCCGCGAGACTGTCACGGCGGCGCCATATTAGATGACGTCACAGAACCACAACACAAATCTTTATAGTACACGTGCTCAGAACTCACTGCGACTGTCTTCGAGTGATGTCATGCCACGTGATCAGTTACATGGTGGCTTTTCAATTGGCGGACTAAATGAAACATGTCTGCGCCAACATTTACTGCAGCCGTTGAAATATTTTACCAAAATTGGAGTAAATGCGAAAACGTGAGTAACTTATTCGCTTAAGATTATATTTAGGTGATATAATTTTTTATTGTGAATTTTCTGAAGCTTATTTTGGTTGGCCATTTTCTTGTCCTGTAAACAGTGCATTCTGAACACCAAGGACGCCTGGAGGCTGTTTTGTGTTTCCAATTTCTTGTCCGTGTAGGCCTATGTTAAAATTTTCAACTCTCCGTAGCGCACTTGTTAAATCTATCAAATTATATAACTAACATGTCACGTCAGTACGCTACATGTTGTTTTACATCTTTTAATATCAATCAACATAATGGTTATTAATACGCAATGACCGTTTATTTTACTCATTTAGCATTGCCTTGTGGTTTATACGTATTGATTAGAGTTTTTATTGGCGCATAAAATGTTAACTTAATTCATAAGGGAAAATTCATAATAGTTCAATAATTCATGAGTGGCTGTGATTACGGTTATGTCGGTAATTCCATCTGTTTATGAAATAATATAGGTTCCAATTATAATTTGTCATTTTCTAATGCACACGTTGCTTTGTTGGAGAACGCGTCTTCATTTTGTACTAAGGATATTCTTTCCAGATAGTTTCAGGAGTTTAATGTTCATGATAGCTGGTTGGTCAAACCACCAATAACGTGAAGAAGAAAAGTCAAGAAGCGGATTATCAGTTATAACTGCACAGATGTATTTTTCCATTGTTTTTAATAGCATAAGAACATTCCTGAAATTAGTACTGATAACAGACCCCTTAAAAATTTCGACCTACTACTAAGGAAAACCGGACGATTGTGTAAACATTAGTTCAGAATAAAGAATGCTCTAAAATAATGAAAACTACAATAGTTTTCTTTAAATCAAAGCTTAGATTAAATAATAATTACCTCGGATACTCAAATTACGTTGAACTGTCAAAGCTACCCGCGGCTCAGTGAATCCACTAAGATTAGCAGTGGCGCCTTTTTGTCATATTCGCGTGACCGACAAATAGAAGGCGGTACCGTGATAAGCATGATCATGAACTGCTGTGTTAGTTTCTGACGTCATATGATGTAAAGCCCATTTTTCGTGACTTCGCGCATTTAAGCAGTACTGTAACACTTATGCAAATGTTCTTGATGCGCAAGGGAAGACGCCTGCCATTGGACAATCTGTGGTTAGTTTCTGACGTAAGCAATAACTGTGTTCCGTTGCCGTCAAATAACTTTCTAAGCTAATTATTCTTATATAAGGAACAATTGTTAACTTTTATCAGCAAGAAAATGTATTTTTTGGACAGTAAATTAAAATGAGATTGAGTCTAAACAATCGTCCAGTCTTCCTTTAACAAAAATAAATTAACCAGTATTGTTTTGCGAGTCGGATGTATGCATCTCCATATAAATACGTTTTCAGCCATTGCTCTGCCATCTCATTACGAGTGTACCTCATTTGAGTAACTTCGCTTCAAAATTACATTTAAACTACAATCGCCATTTTTATATAAAATCATATATTTTATATAAAATAAAATATGATAATACTTATATGCTTAATTATTAATTACATTATTAATTAATCAATAATAGTAATAATTGACATTAAATGCATATTTAAATACGTTTCAGAACATGAAATCTGATTCAAGAGAGGATTTGGACGACATCGAAGCGTAAGTTGTCAAAAGATTGCAATTCTCTTATGCGATTGTGCGGTGGGAGCTATGCATTCCTAATATATTACCACGTAGTTTAACGATATACTCGCAAAATACATGCGATTAAACCAGTTTACCACGTTACTAAATCTCTTTGATTGCAAGTTATATTCTACGTGTTAGGTGTAGAACACTGGTGTGCAAATTATCTGACTAGCCGGGCCACATTAAACATTCCCGCAATTTCTGTGGGCCACATGCAGTTTGGTCAAAGAGCCAAGTACAGTAGGACGTAATAACGTTTTTTTTGCATCCCATTTGCGCACATCGTCACTACTGCACTACTACACTCAAGAAACTATTTTAGAAGTTATTAAAATTTATATTAAAAACCACATATTTCGTCATGTCTGACAGTGACATTAAGTGACAACGGTCTTGGAATGGTTAATGCCATCCGATCTAGAAGAAAAAACTACCCGCACTATCTTTGTGATATTGGCGCAGACTTCAGCTGGATCGCGTGGGCCGCACTTTCATTACGTTGACAAACCTCTTCGCGGGCCCCACAAGATCTCTCGGCGGGCCGCAGTTTGCACACCCCTGGACTGTAGAATATCAATATTCAATCTAAGCTACCATCTAAATGAATAATGAAAAGCTTCGTTACTACAATGAAGCCAATTTGTTTTTCTCTTTCAGGAACCTTTTGCGGCCAGCAGGCATCCAGTTACGTCAAGCCACGCTTTCTGTTCGCTTATTTAGAGCTGAAGATATACCAAGAAGTAAATAATCATTATTTAAAATAATTTAATTATTTTACTGTATTAAACCAACCACAGTTCAGTAATACCAACTGATGTCTGTGTAGAAATGACTGCATTAAACCAACCACAGTTCAGTCATATCAACTGATGTCTGTGTGGAAGTGTTTGAACCATATGTCTCTTTTTCTTTCATTTCTGTCGACATTTCGTTTCATGTGGTCGTTTCTTCTCCTCTTTTCCTTCTTCCTATCCCTAATCTTACTATTTTTTTCCAATCCATCATGTCTACTAACCCTAACCATGCTTTCATTCATTTGTGCCACCTTAACAAGCCAAGCTTTCAAGGTGTCATACAGCAACTCTTTTATTTGGTTAACTTGACTTCATCAACGTTTTTTTACCTATACCGTTTCTTTTTGTTTCAATAATATTGTATGTTGATGTATTGTACACATATTGGTGGAGTGAAATAAATTGATTGATTGATCCATTTACAGACTCTTTGATCATTTTGCAGTGGACACTAATGTCTTGGAGGGCGTGAAACAAATTCTTGGCGTCGGGGAAGTACAAAAAGAACTCGTAGATCCCTACGTCTCTTTTCAGTTTGCTGGAAAAAAGGCAAACTCGACCATAAAGTACAACAGCGATCATCCCGAGTGGAATGAGGACTTACAACTTGGGATAAAGGTAGGATAATCTTCCAGGCTTTCAAGTATCAGCGAAATATAATAGCTGACCACGGTCAGTAGATGTAATAATGACTATATGTGACGTCATAGCTGACCACGGTCAGTAGAAGTAATAGTGACCATATGCGACGTCAAATTTTGTAGTTTGGCAGTTTGACAATCATTTGGCAGAAGAACTTGATTTTGTTGGATACAATATTTGCACAGTAAAACATGTTACCAATCCACACTTACTGCTAGTTCATTAGTTTGCAGCGCATTAGTTCATAATTTTTTTTAAAGGAAGACCAGACGATTGTTTAGACTGAATCTCATTTTTATTTACTGTGCAATATATACATTTTCTTGCCTATTAAAGTTAACAATTGTTCCTTATATTTGAATAACTAGCTTAGAGAGTTAATTAACGGCAACCGAACACAGCCATTGCTTACGTCAGAAACTAACCACAGTTTGCGCAATAACAGGCATCTTCCTTGCGTGTCAAGCACATTTGCATAAACTGCTTAAACGTGCGATGTCACGAAAATGGGCTCTACGTCATATGATGTCAGAAACTAACACTGCAGTTCATGATCACGTTTACATTAACATGTCCCCCAAAACACAATCAACTGCCATTCAGGTTAAGGAACTAAGATAAAAAAGTACGAATACTTTCTCAGAAAATAGAATTTATATTTTACTAATTTCCTACTGACAGTGTTATAGTAAAACAGCAATGTTTAATAAAAAAAACAATATTTTTTTAGTTTCCATCAATGTGCGACACAATACGGCTGGTTGTATATGACTGGTAAGTATCCATATGACACAATGGTATTATTTTATTAATTAAGAATCAGATGCTTCTTATAAAGATTTTATTATCAGTTAAGTATAATATCCAACGATTATACGTAAGATCGTCTTATAAAAGCAGTGAAGTAATATGGTAATTATAAGAAACAGAGGTACCAAGAGCAACATCAAGATCCTTTACATGTCAACTGCAACAGTCAAAAGTAATACTAGTAGCATGATCTTTAGGTAGAAAAATGTCGTTTTCTATTAGAAAATATTGTAATTTAATTTTCCATTTGAATGTTCGACAGTTTTTATTACTGCAATAATTCGAATATTGTTAAGATAAACTTGAGAATTTACCACACATTGTCACACATTTACCACACAGCTGTGCTTGATTACGTACTCGTCAAAAACTGCGCTTTTATCTCTATTAGGGACAATTTAAGCAAACGATTGCTATTTAAGAAGAAGCAAAAATTCGTTGCTCCTCAGACTTGAACCACGGCAACTAAGAAATCTGTCTAGCTCATGACCTACCATCTATGTTATGTAATTACCAGCCAAGGGGAGAATATATATATATATATATATATATGTGACAGAATTGTTTAAAGAAGCAACTGAAGCCAAACTGGACAGTGTTTGAATGATGATTTTTAAGTTGATGTTGAACTAAATCTATAGGGATAGAGTGACTGACGCAGACCCGATTGCTACTAGCAAGATGGATATAGATTACCTTTCTAGACCGGGCGAAGAATTTGGTACGGTGTTTCTAACATTGCATGATTACCGCACCCAGTAAAACATAAGTGGCACTAACAAATAAACAGACCCGTTAAGCGCTGGTAGCACTAAAACAGCATGTATGTTTTTTCTCTCACTGAACGTGTGTGCGACATGCACTAAATACAGGTAGTCCAACAGTCTTTTAGATGTAATTTATGATTTTTTATTGTCCAAAATGGGCAATCATCGTCTCATCCCAAAATCACTATCACATCATGACATATTTGACTGACTGACATATTATGAGCGACTTGACTTCGTTTTATCTGAAGCAAATAAAAACATTTTCTGCTAATCCAATGTCAAAAAGATAATTAACTGCTATAATGAAAATGTGTAATAATACTATGAAATATGAAGAAATCAAACTTACATCTTTGCCGCATCTTACTAACTTGCTAAAGAGAACTCGGCTGACAAAATTTTGTGATAAAACGACTGTGACGACCACTGGCACCATTTTTGACGCTCTATGGTGTATTACATAAAAGAATAAATAGTTTTGTCAGGAATGCAAAATAGGGGTTGTCTTTTACTTTATTCGAGCACGCCAGAGTTCATCACATGTGGATAAAAACAATTTTTAATAATAATTTTTTAAGGCAAGGGGTTTTTATCCAGACTTTTTTTAACGAAGGTCCTAGCAGTTTGATTAAACTGATGCTATTTTAGGCCATTATCATTTGTACTTAGAAATGACGAGGACGAACAGAAGGACAAACAAACGTTATTGCTTTTTTATAAAAAAACGTGCAAAAATTATTTAACGGTAATTTCAAAAGTATTATTTTCTGTAAATTATTTACATACATACATATAATGAAAGAATTCAGTGTGAATCCAGGTATAATAGGAAGAGAGGAGAGGATAATTACCAAAGAGTTCCATTGTCGCTGCAGCTGTACCAATGGGCTAGCCTCAGGTCGTGATACCGTGGGTCCAGTTAACCAGGATCACATCTCAAGAAATCAAGAAACTACACCGGAACAGATTGCTGGGGCTCTCGCATTGCAGACTCCACCACCAGAGTGTTAGAAACAATGATCCAGGGTCTCGAAACGTCTCCGTTTACTCCTATACTGTAGGAGTCAACAAATGACGGAGGAAAGGAGAAAAGTTCCTCGTTCTCAGTCTTCAGCTAGGCAACCTCCTTAGGCAGTTCCAAACTCCACCCAACAACCGTCATGATCTACGTGGCCAGCTTACGAACACGACGAAGTTTCCTGGATACTAGTAACACTGCCAAGGAACCGTCTGGTTTCCTCTCAGAGAAATTTGATTACACTGAGAACACCAAAACTAACGAACTCATTATGAGATCTCAAAAGTTATGAGATCTCAAACTTGCTGCCACAAGACGTGTGCTTCCAACGCAGCTCAAACCCGTAATGGCGGCAATAAGGAAAAATCACGGTTCAATGCTTTTCCAGGAGCGCGAAAATTATCCTGTAACCATTCAAGACATGTGACAGGAAGATCGCCATCGAACAGGGAAAAGGGGAGAGGTATTAAAGGATGGGCAGAAAACCAACCCAAACATAAAACAGAAGTGAATATTTTATTAGGAGTACAAAATGAACTTTAGCATAATTTTAATACGGACGAGGACGTCTGTGACGTCACAACGACACGACGTACTGAACAAGAATGACTTCTTTCCTATCATGTCTGCAAAATGAAGCCAATGGCCTATTTCCTCTCCTAGCTCACCTGTCTATCAACAGCCTAAATTTGCAAAAAACAAACACAAGGAGGCGCCACGTGCTTATATCCAAAACAGAACGCTTTTATAACTTATTATGTAATTCACCGCATCTGTATACAATGGCAAGCGTGGAGGTAATGAAAGTTTAAGAAAGATACACACGATCGTAATCTTCATGTATAGTTTGTTGCCTATTTGTGCATCGTGTACCTCAACTTCCAGATTGCTATTAATGCGAATTCATTAATGTTAATCATCTGAGTCTGCAGTTTAGGTTCATTCGACAACTGTAAGAACATCAGCTGTAGCTGTCGCCAACGATACCACTGATTATAGCTCTAACTATGCAGAATTTTAGGCTAGTTTTCAAATGCTTGGTTACAACCAAGAATGAAGACAACGTCACATAGCAGTATCGTCAGTACAAGCATCACTGTTACCCCTCCAAACCTACCAAACTCTACCAAACCTGCCTCCGCCAAAGCCATTCATGCCTTATTTTGTCCGAAAGGAAGGTGTTAATGACCCACAAACTGCACCTGGAATGATGATAACAATCATATTATCTATCCGCTGGTTTACCGTGCGAATCTGTTTGCACACTTAGAAGTCATTACGCTCGACCCAGTTTCTTTGCTTGAGTTTGTACGAAAATTGTATTGATTTTCTACGCATGGCTTCATGTGTTTGTAATTGCATCATTTTTGCATGCTTGTAGGGACAAACTAACAAAAGATGATTGCATAGCATGTGGAAAGATAGATACGTATGAGATTTCGTCTTCAGCAGAAGTTGATGGTGAATGTTTACTTACTTATTCATTTATTTATTTGTTTGTTTGTTTGCTTGCTTGCTTTCAAAAAATGCACGTACAGCGCCTGACAAAAAATAAAGCTAAACTTGAAAACGCACATTTGCATCTCTATTCAAATGCTTTTACGCTAAATAAATAAGTAATTAGAGAAATTACTTTAAGAGCTACAAAGTTATTTTTACAAGTATAGTACATATCAACATTGAAAAATCGAGTTTACGTTTTCTCAATAATAGTTCTTACTGCTAACATAACAATGGATACTTGCGAAGTCAACTTTACGAAGGATGCATCTCATCGGTTTGCGATGATACTGCACGCAAACCGAAGAATGTGGAATAACTTGACAAAAAAGACTACGTTAATCGAAGAGAGCAAAGGATACCAGTCGTTTACGTGATTTTATTATTGCATAATCGGAAGATCTACTCGAGAAAAATACGTGGCAGTAATTAAAAAAACATTTAATGAAACGTTTTGAATATCCGACATACGAACACGATGACACCTACTCAAATCATAATTTCATTTTTCCTAGACCGTACTAAACTAGTTTATATTTTATTTTTTGAAATTCTAGTTGCACTTATAGTTTAGCTTGCACCAGACGCATTTGCCCAGAACAGTGTATGTTTTTTTTCATATGAACTAACACTGATTGTCTGTCTTGTATTATGATGGTCAATGTTTTAAAATGGCAAATAAAGATTTTACTACTACTACTACTACGTGAGACAATATACAAGGATTACGAAACTCGATTCAAAAACTTGTGATACAATTTCAGCGAGGACTTGTTCAAACATGTTCATTTGTAATTGTTTTAGCACTAGTATGTACAGTTTTACTTCGGAAAATGCAACTTTCAGTTTCAAATAAGTGTGCGCTGAATTTACACGATTTACTCAAACGTATGAAAATTTCAATTTCTTATTTACGTAATCTTTTGTTTACAAAGCACATATTTTGCACAGTCCACAATGTAGAAGGTTATTTGAAATAAAACTGCGCATTATATTTCCGTGCAACGATGTCACTATAGCTATACTTATCATGATATCACATGGCCACAGGGTCCAAAATTATACAGGCAAAATCATCAAAATAATTCCTGCCATATTCGTGCATGTAAAATATAAGAAAAATTCCAAAAAAGATTAGTTCCGAAAATTTAACTTAATTGTTCTTTGGTCTTAACTTTTTCATTCTGTAAACATTGTTTATGTTTAGAAAGCGATCAATGGTTGGTCGTAAACAATTATCAAAAATCTTTATATTCGTAATCGCAAAGGTAATACATATTAATGGCTACTGTTATTCATTTAGTCTTGTCTATCTACTAGACTTTATATATCTGTTAACTACTGATTCCTAGGTTGTTTTGTGAATAATCGATTCATTGATTTACCAGGTTTTCTACCAACGTTTGGCCCTTGTTATGTCAATCTGTACGGATCTCCTAGAGAATTCTCAGAACTTCCGGACGAGTTTGAAGCACTAAATACCGGAAAGGTATATTGTTGTATATTTCAAGTAGTAAAACTAGGCCTATTATTTAGTCTCGATGATAATCATATCAAGTCGTTCGACGAATTCAAATCAAAATTAAAAATACATACATTAAATCGTTTTGAAAACCCTACATACGTAAAAGATAATATATATTCATTTTTATTTACCACGTCGATTTTAGATTGTATGTATATATTGTATATAGTCTATTATAATTTGCGTGTAACATTATAACATATATTTTGTTTTATATTTTTGGCACAGTAGTTTTTAGTTTGCACTGGACGCATTTGCCTTTAACAGTTGTGCGAATTTTATTCTCATGCTGCGATGTTCTTTTATGCTTCTATAGTTATGAATATCGATTTTTTATGGTAAATAAAGATTATTGCATATATAATCATTACATACTTATTTTAATGCGTACTGTGCTGACTGTTCACTTGTTTATTATTTAAATTTATTGAAAATTATTAACGACATGTTAAAATCCAAAAATGGAAAAATGTGGATGACAGTGTCAACAGACGCTGATGAATAATGCATAATTGTGTATAATTATACAATGTATATTATGTACAATTATGCATAATTAATACATAATAATTTTCCACACCTGACGGAAACCAATATCATGATCAGAGCAGACGACAAAGCGGTTTTCGAAAGCAATTTTTAACACCGTATGCAGCATCCGCAGGCCTGTTTTGAAAGGAATAAAATTTAAAACACGATTGTTTTTTAGTTCTTTTTGTAAATGCAAAACAGACGATAATTCATAATCTTCAGTTATGACTAATCCTAAATACACATAACTTCAACATGATTTAATCAGCATAGAATCATCTAACACAATAGGAAGGTTATCAACATTGCTACCATTGATTAGCATAAACTGTGTTTTAATTTTATCATCATTTCAGAATCATTACAAAAATTTCTGTAACTTTTCTATTAATTTTCCATGTGTTTCAGCAAAATCATCAGAAGATAATGGAGACCTACCTAAATATCCATCATTCGTGCATGCGAGAATTGGGGGGTTTATGAAAAAGAGAATTAATAAACAGTTTTTACCTGTTCTCTATGGGTCATCTGTCACAAGATGTGTGACAGCTATTTGTGTTTGTGGCACCAGCGTGGCTCGATCACTTATTCTCTGGTGGCTCTTATAGAACACTGTTTTTTATGTGGCAGCTGTGTGATTGTGGTACCAACGTGGCTATAACAAGCCTATGGCGTAGTTGTAGAACGCTGTTTTGGACACGGTTTGTTAAACATGTAAACTTACGGGTCACACAGGATTAATTTGTCCAATGACACAATACAGTTATAAATTACTGACGAAGTGTGAGTGATAATCACAGGACTAATTTGTCCAATGACACAATACAGTTATAAATTACTGACGAAGTGTCAGTGATAATATTTTGGGTTGTCTAAATTAGAACACTAGAATAGAACCCATGCTGCTATATACCTTTGAATTACATTGTTACGTCGGGTTTTTAATTACACAAAATTCTCAAGTCGAATATTATATAGCTTTAAATGGATGGCGGATTTCTAGGAACCAGGGAAGTAATTACAAAAGAAATCACACACAAAAGAAGAGATTATAATTTAACCCCCCCCCATCTAAAGATTTATTGAACTTGCGATTGTCAACTTAAGTAAAGATTTCTCAAGTACATTATTACCTAAGCGTTTTTTATCGATGATAAACTTACAGATTTTTTTAATTTCTTTGATCTCAAACGCATTTTCCAGGGTGAAGGATGTTCTTACAGAGGTAGACTTCTTGTACAAATATCAACCACCCTTGGTAGTCTACCCGAAGCAGCAGTAAGCGAAATACCTTTCGACGATGTACTCCGTGCACAGGTGCGTACAAGTGAAGCTCCTTTCGGGGGCTGCAGTGAAGCTTTCAGTGTGTACCCTACCAGATAGGTTTTCGTAATCTTTGGTTTATTTGGTCTGATACTTTTGCTCGCTTTAAAAACAAACATGTTTTTATTTTTGTTTTGATCTTTGCTGATCTATAGTATTTTTATCTTTGTTCATTATAGCCCTACCAGAGGCGACGCAAGTACAGACTACATGGCGTGTTTCTCAGTGCAACTATGATTGCAGCAATAGATGCACCTATAGAATATGAATTGAGCATAGGTAAGACTGTGCGCGGAATTTTAAGTGTTAAGATTAGAAAATTAAATAGTGAAATCTTCTTTAAAATAATTTATGTAAAACTGGAAGTTCTTTCAGCTCATAGTTTGAGCCGCTTGTCTTAAGATATCAACTTATAGTTAATTCACAGTGGTGTCTCTGTCTTCTCTGTCTCTCTTTCTTAATGGTTTTGCATAATACATCCCTCTATCCAATCTCACCATTAAAAGGAAAACCGGACGATTGTTGAGACTCAATCTCATTTTAATTTACTGTCCAAAATACATATATTTTCTTGCCTATAAAAGGTTACAGTTGTTCCTTATATTTGAATAATTAGCATAGAAAGTTAATTAATGACAGCAATAGCTTACGTCATAAACTAATCGCAGCTTGTGCAATGGCAGGCGTCTTCCCTTGTGCGTCAAGCACGGTTGCATAAGTGTTACGGTACTGTTTAAACGCATGATGTCACGAAAAATGGGCTTTACATCATATGACGTCACAAGCTAATACTGCAGTTCATGATCATGGTTATCACGGTACCGCCTTCTATTTATCGGCCACGCGCACGTGACAAAAAGGCGCCGCTGCCAATCTTAGTAAATTCACTGAGCCGCACGTAGCTTTGAAAGTTTAACGAAATTTGAGAATCCGAGGTAATTATTATTTAATCTAAGCTTTGATTTTAAAAAAACTTTTGTAGTTTTCAATATTTTAGAGCATTATTTATTCTGAGTTAATGTTTACACAATCATCCGGTTTTCCTTTAACCTGGAGTAATAAAGAGGTGAAATCTAAAGAGACTGGCTTAATTTGTTTTAGGTAATTACGGTAATAAGCTTGATGAGAACGTGCCGCCATGTTCATCTACAACGCAACCAACCAATGCAGTCTTTGACGGTTCAAACTACTACTTCCTACCTTGGAGTGTCATCAAACCTTATGTTTTGGTCGACTCTCAATGGGAGGACATCGGATTCAGGATGGAAACTACCAACTTTATTCTGAAAATGGCGCACGGTTTAGTAAGCTAAGCTAATGTATAACGATAACAAATAAAAAAAGAAGATTTCAATGAGATGACGTCACCGTGCGTGCATGCATGTGTTTGTATATGTAATGCTAGCCCTAAAAATTTAGTATAAAATACAAATACAACACGCCGATACAATTAGGTCGGTCCAGTTAGTCAACCATCATTCAGTCAATCGTTTAGATAATAAATAGTCAATCACCCAGTCAGTCAGTTAGGCAGTCAGTCACCCATTTAGTCATTTAGTCAGTCAGTCAGTTAATCGGCCAGCTAGCCGCCATTAGTGAGTCCTGTTACGTATGTAATAGACAATCAATCAATCCATCAGTCAGTCATTGATTCATTCATTCACTCAGTCAGTCAATCAGTCAGTCAGTTAGTTGAGCAGTCAGTTACTCCATCAGTAATTCAGCTAGTTAGTTAGTCAGTCAGTCAGTTAATCAAGCAGTCAGTTACTCCATCAGTAATTCAGCTAGTTAGTCAGCCAGCCAGTCAGTCAGTCGGACAGACAGTCAATTACTTAGTCAACTAATCAGTCAGTCAGTCGCTCACTCAGTCAACTATAAAGAAATTTTTACCTGGTATGCTTAGTTGGTAATTACCAACTTAGTTAGTTACTTATTTTCTAATCTAATGATCATGTAACTTTATTATAGGAGAAATCTTTAAAACTCATCAAAACTCGCCACAGAGAAAAGTTGTCAAGAGAAGCCATAGCACCCGTGGTCATCCAAATGCTAAACGATTTCATCACTTTAGCAGGGTAAGTGTTCGGTATTGTCTGAAAAATTACAGGTATTTCCAGCAAAACGTTTGGGTAGACGGCAAAATACTGCTGCTACAGCTGACATGCCAGTATTTGACGTAATTTCAGGAAGCCACTTCCGGAGCCAGTTCCCGGACAACATTTGTCGAACGAACTGGATTCTCGGTTGGTGGCCATTCGCCAAGAGGGAGTCTCTGATCTGGTTGCTGAAGCCATTTCACTGAGAGATACTGCAACTGAAATAGATGACGTCATTTCAAACGTAGAAGAGTTTTTATCGAAGTTGAAGCTCCTTGCTGTAGAGGTAAGAAAAAGTGTGAGGTCTGTGCCTAAAACTGTCAATAAAGGTATTTACGCATAAATGAAATATGCTTTCCTTATGAGCCAACTAAACTTATTAGTTAGTTTAGTTTAAACATAATTTATTATAGGATTGGATCAGACAGTTTGAACAACATGATTTAGGATCCTCACCACAACAGACTTTATACACTATTTACAAAAACATTTACAGTAAGAATAGACTATAACTATACAAGCTGACAAGTTTTACTACAAGAATACTTTAGACATTAGTAGAAAATGACGGTTAGAAAATATTAATGTACGAATATTTAAGACTTATGCATTTCATATCAGATAGAAACTACTGGAAGCATTTAGTACGTATTATAAAGTCATGTATGCATTGGAATATTTTACAGTTAGCAACATAGTTAAATTCATCTTATTAATAAACTTATTAGTTGCAGCATCTATAGCAGAAAAATCCTCTTGCATAACAGCAACATTACTGTTACGATTGCGTTCAACTAACAGTGCACTCTTAGACATCACATACTCATTAAATTTGAACTGAAATTGTCTGCTGGTCTGCACCATCTAAAATCTGTTACATCTACGGACAGGCGTGCTTATATAGCTTAGAATTAATGGCATGTGAAACATAATACTGCACTGTGTATTGAACACAGAGGCAACTGCAATGTTGCTGTTTTGAAGTTTTGATTTTTCTGTTTTAAGTTGCGGATAATAAGTTTGGTTTGCTAATAAACTGCTTCAACGTACAGTGGAAAGATATAAGTAAAGGAAAGCTGTCTAAACAGTGATTTTGATCAAACTATTAATTAAATTATTAAATTAATAACTTAAGATTAAATACTTGACGATGTGAGATTAAATTACTGTCTTGGCTAGAAGCTCAGTTAGGTGTGGCATATTACGTGATGATCAGCTGATGTTCGACCGGCTGAGTCAGAAGTAAAGATTGATGATGTAATTCTTATGCGCAGAATGGCGCATTAGGTAGTTAGACAAAAGAATATTGAGGCCCGTACCTCGGGCAGATTAGGAACTGACTCGAAGACGGAGGACTGGCATTACTATGCTCTTATGTTTACCGTATTGTGTTTGGTCTTTAATGTGTCGCTTGCTAAATAAAGTCTTGATACTTTGCCATGCCCATCGTGGCTGTTCCACACTTCTGCAATCTTCACGAGCCACAGCCACCAACACAATAACCAGCAAGCAGCTATAACCACTATCACAAACAGACTTTAATTCATCAGAAACAGAAATTATTTTACTTATAGATAAAATGCATGGATAAAGATTAAATATTTCATTAATAAGCCATACTTCGCATTTAGCAGTTAAAGTGTTTACATTTATTTAAATTTTTGCAGCTTGGTATTCTGCAAAAATAACTTCATGTATTTGATTTTTATGAAAGTTTAATCGTTAATAGATGCCCAAATTCTAATCAATGTCATCATGTACTTTCAGCCTCAAAACAGCATACCTGACGTGATAGTTTGGATGATCAGCGGTAGCAAGAGGATCGCGTACTGTCGCATTCCTGCAAACGCATTGCTGTATTCTCCCGAAGAGGAGTATCGCGGAGAATTCTGTGGGAAGACGCAATGTCTTTATCTAAAGGTAAGATGCTAAATAATACAGTGGGTTTAATTTGCTAAGCTAATAAGATACAATGTCTTTATCTAAAGGTAAGATGCTAAATAATACAGTGGGTTTAATTTGCTAAGCTAATAAGATACAATGTCTTTATCTAAAGGTAAGATGCTAAATAATACAGTGGGTTTAATATGCTAATCTAATAAGATGCATTGTCTCTATCTAAAAGTAAGATGCTAAATAACACAGTGGGTTTAATTTGCTAATCTAATAAGACACAATGTCTTTATCTAAAAGTAAGATGCTAAATAACACAGTGGGTTTAATTTGCTAATCTAATAAGACACAATGTCTTTATCTAAAGGTAAGATGCTAAATAATACAGTGGGTTTAATTTGCTAATCTAATAAGACACAATGTCTTTATCTAAAGGTAAGATGCTAAATAACACAGTGGGTTTAATTTGCTAATCTAATAAGACACAATGTCTTTATCTAAAGGTAAGATGCTAAATAATACAGTGGGTTTAATTTGCTAAGCTAATAAGATACAATGTCTTTATCTAAAGGTAAGATGCTAAATAATACAGTGGGTTTAATTTGCTAATCTAATAAGATGCATTGTTTTAATAGTCACTTTTTCTATTGTGGAGTTATCTTATCTGATAAAAGACACAAAAGTTTTTTTCGTGTGGGGTTAGTAATTTTGAACCAATAATTAGGATCAGAAATTGTAAACACGAAGCTCATTTAACAACATGGCAGGTAGAAATTGTAATAGTCATTATATCATTAACTGTGTGTCTGTAAAGTTCATTCATGATGACACTTTCTTCAGTGTAAAGGCAAATTAAAAGAAATTTTAACCAATCATGTTTCCGTGTATTGTGTTATAGTATGTCTGTCACACCATCTTGCGTTAAAACACAACGAGTGCAGTACTGGGTTAAATTAATTTCTTTTGCATGTTTAAGTATCCAGGAAAAGCTTCCCAGAACTTTGCTGTACCATGTCAAGTACGAATCAAATGCTGGTTTGGACTGGAAAAGTACGACCAACACTGGTACGACATTCAAACTGATGGAGAATTAGCAGTGTTCGCAGAAACGGTAAAGTAAAATAATGATTACTGAGTCATTTAAATGAGTTTACTTCTAACAATGTTATGAATGTTATGTTCATCATTACTTGTGGAGATGATGCCAGTCGTAGAATCACTGGCGCACTTATACTAACATTGGACTCAACTATTGAGCAAGAAGTTTTGCTTGCCTCTTTACAAACTCTGCTTCGTTCTTACCTGACTTGATATCTGAATATTCACACAGAAAATCAACGGAAATATGAATGAATTATTTATTATAAATTGTTTAAAAAGCAAAATTTGGCGAAAAAAGGAATTTTAAAAAATCCAGATCAGGACTTAATCTGGATTACAACCAGGCCTTTAAATTACACCTTATCTCTGACCATGCATAGCCCCTTGTAAATCAAGCCAGGCCTTTAGTACAAAAGCAATTCCGAACAAATTTATTCATTAATAAACCAATTTTGGCGTCAATTAATGAAAAATGCCAAAGATTATGGTCTCAAAGCTTTGACCTGTAGGTTAAAACAAATTTTCATCTTTAAATTTTGTTGTTTTTTAACAAATGTTGCATTTATATGTATTTCAGTATGAAAATCAAGTTTTCCTTCCCGTTGTCAAATGGACAAACAAGGGGCCAGGAATGACAAGGCCAAAATGGTCAGATGCAAGTGGACGAATAAAACAACCAAAGGACAGTTTTAGCGAACCAAATGGTTGGAGGTTCGCCAGTGAGTGGTACATCAGTCCAGAACTAAGGTATCAAATTGACAAGACATCGTTGCAGAAATGTACATCTATCTAAACACGTATTCATAAACGTTCTTTGGGTGTTTCTCTCATGCTTCATGTGCAGTTCATTTGACATGGAACTCCCGTGCCAGAAGCAGCATTAGGCAGTTGTTAGAAAATAAAAGTTCTAGCACTTAAATAACGTCACAAAATGCATAAGAAAATTTTGAATTTTTTCAGTACTTTTGTAAATGTGATTAACACGTCATTTTGCAGTATGCTGTATGACAGAGATGCTGGACACACTACATTTATTGAAGACGTGTATGAGTGTCAGTCCAGGTTACCTGCTGTTGGATGGGGTGCTGCTGCTACGCCATGGGCGGATGTGGTACGTACGGGTTGCAGTCACTTCATAGTTTCATGCGTGGGCTCTTATAGTCATCTTCTGACACCAATGACATGGTGGCTCACACTTGACAAGGAGGCTTCTGAGAATTTATAGCCTAATATAGGAAATAGCCGGGCTTAATCCTCTTTTTCACTTCACCACCATCAGGTCACATAACCTCACGGATAGTCGGTGTTGACAAACATGCGCTAAATACAAGTCCAACAGTCTTTTAGATGATTTTTTATTGTCCGAAACGGGCAATCATCGTCTCATTCCAAAATCACTATCACATCACGACATATTTGACTGACTGACTGACTGACTTACATATTATGTGCAACTTGACTTCGTTTTATCTGAAGCAAATAAGAACAGGTTCTGCTAATCCAACATCAAAAAATTAACTAATTGGTATAATGATGACGAATAATAAGATGATGAAATAGGAAGAAATCAAACTTACATCTTTGCCGCATCTTACTAACTTGCTAAAGAGAACTCGACTGACAAAATTTCATTACTAAACGACACAACGTATTGAACTTCTTTCCTATGCTGTCTCCAAAATAAGGCCAATTTCCTGTCCTAGCTCACCTGTCGATCAACAGCTTAATTTTACAAACACAAAGAGGCACCACGTGCTTATATCCAAAACACAAGCCGACTCAAACCTACGCAAAAAATTGATACATAGACGTATTTTTACACTCACTAGCATTTACAAGTTACTTTCAAGTAGGCCCATTATTCTGTTTAGTGCTAATACCACCAATAAACCTGTAAATCGTAAAGTACATAACATATTATCAGTTTGTCAATTAGACGTGAAATATAAATTTCATGACAGCGGGGGAAGAAAGGTAAGGTAATGTCAAACTAAAGCTAGAGTGTTTTGATAATTTTGATAAAGAATTTTGATAATTCTTTTTTTCTTGCCTGGAAGTTAAGTGCTGGAATAGTTTACCTCTTGATATCCATATCTCTAACTCTTTAAACATCTTTAAATATCGACTCAAGAATCACATGTGTTTCTACACATAAGCTGACTACTTACTTTTCAAGTGCTCCTCGAAATTCATCTGTACACCATACTAGAATGAGGGTTGATTTTTGTCAACTAAATTATGATTTACACCTCAGAAAATGTAAAAATCACGATGGGTCGCTAGTATCACCCAATTTTCAATGTGGTTCTACTGATGAAACAGTCGGTGATTACTTAATTAGCTGCCCTCTTTACGACCAGGCCAGACACGACTTATTTACAAATCTCTGCACTCTTTTGTCAGCTTTTAACATCAATGTTTACAGTCTTGCAACAAATAAACTTGTACGTTTGTTCCTGCACGGGAACCATACCCTAGATAATTCTGTGAACATTCAAATTTTTGTTTTAGTGCGGTCTTTTATTTCAAACATTAAGCACTTTCAATAGCATTAACTTTGTTTAAAATGTCATATATGGTTTCATAATCGTCTTTCAGCTTCAAGATGTTTTATTTGTACTTATTTGAAACCTTTGTGGTGAACTCCTACCTTTTATCTCGAAACAGGCAAGTGAGACAACATAAGTTATCGTTTTATGCCAAGGGGCATAAAAAGTTGTAAGTTTGGCAAACTGGCTAAATGCTTATACAAAAAACTCACTATATTTAAACTCGAAATAAAAAGACATTTTCTTACAGGCGAACTTGACGTAGAAACATTTTAATTAGTAAGAAGTAATTTAACAA
>JAQGDQ010001013.1:0-24717 GCA_030141605.1 Tubiluchus corallicola
CTTTTAACAAGATTCTTATATGAGATTTGGTTAATACAGGAAACCTTCTCATCTTGTACACTGTCGACAAAGGTTGCACCTATTGGTTTAAATGTCTTCTGTAGTTTCGTAGAACACGATTATTAAATTACAGTACTGAACAGACAGAATTTGCATTTTTCATTTTAACAAGATTCTTATATGAGATTTGGTTAATACAGGAAACCTTTTCCTCTTGTACACTGTCAACAAAGGTTGCACCTATTGGTTCAAATGTCTTCTGCAGTTTCACCGAACATTATTATTGAATTACAGTACTGAACAGACAGAATTTGCATTTTTCATTTTAACAAGATTCTTATATGAGATTTGGTTAATACAGGAAACCTTTTCCTCTTGTACACTGTCAACAAAGGTTGCATTGCACCTATTGGTTCAAATGTCTTCTGTAGTTTCACTGAACATTATTATTGAATTACAGTACTGAACAGACAGAATTTGCATTTTTCATTTTAACAAGATTCTTATATGAGATTTGGTTAATACAGGAAACCTTTTCCTCTTGTACACTGTCGACAAAGGTTGCACCTATTGGTTCAAATGTCTTCTGTAGTTTCACAGAACATTATTATTGAATTACAGTACTGAACAAGAAGAATTTCCTTTTTTTGTTTTAGCAAGACTCTTATACGATACTTGGTTCGTGTAGGAAACCTTTTCCTCTTGTACACTGTCAACAAAGGTTGCACCCATTGGTCCAAACGTGCCCATAGCTCCGTACGTGTGCATATTAAGCGGATGAGATGGATGTGGATGCACGTGTGGATTGATAAATGGATGTTGCAATAATGAAATTGCTTGAAAGTTCGACGGAGCCGATCTCCGTTTCTTAACCTGCCATGGGTTCGGTTCTGGCGTTGAATAATCCTGAAAAAAGATTTATATACAGTAAACTAAGTATAAGTCAAACACCTCAGGACCGTAAAATATGTTCTAGTTATCCGATGGTACGAGTTAGACAATGTTTGTAAGAAAACAAGACTGAGTCATTCATCAATGTTGAACAATAGACTAGTAACACTACAGCTTGTGAAAATGACAAACTGAGCTTTCAGTCAAATATCAAACAACAAGTTTTTATAAATAATCAAAAATAAAATGACTTGGTCCACATCTATTGTAGTCTGAGTAGCATGGTTAATAGAATTCAGCAATGATAATATTGTGATCTACATTAAACCACGTTTGCTAAGCCATGCTGTGTTCAGCGTTCTGCTAAGGTAATACAAGAAATCTTACAGTTAAATCTTATAGGAATACAGCAGTTAAAATCGTAATGTGGTGCACCCTTTTGTGTAGGATTTCTTGCTTGGAGAGATAGGTGAGGTATATTCAGTCAGATTATTATAAATTGTACTGAGAATTCGATTTGAGTAACGCGATAATTCCAGTTGCAAATAAAGAGAAAAACGAAAGGTGAAATCTGTTGTAAATGATTTATAAAAAAGATTTATATACAGTAAACTAAGTATAAGTCAAACACCTCAGGACCGTAAAATATGTTCTAGTTATCTGAGGGTACGAGTTAGACAATGTTTGTAAGAAAACAAGACTGAGTCTTCATCAATGTTGAACAATACACTAGAGTCTGTGAAAATGACAAACTGAGCCTTTAACCAAATATGAAACAACAATTCTTATGTATAATAAAAAATTAAAGTTGACTGGTCCACCTCTATGTTTAATGGTTAGCATGGTTAATAGAATTTGGCAATAATAAGATTGTGATCTGTATTTAAACCACGTTTGTTATGTCATGTTCTTCATCATCATCATCATCATCATCATCATCATCATCATCATCATCATCATCATCATCATCATCATCATCATCATCATCATCATCATACGCCCGTCACGTCTATTGTAGACATTGGGCAGGCAGAATTCTAAAATAAAAGAAATCTGCCTTCAGACAAGTAAACACAGCAGTAATCCAGCAAAAAAACTAGACACGCGTAGCAGTGGCTTGTCAGCACCACTTCCGTTAAGAGTTAAGCCATTTGTGTGCAGCGACCTGCTAAGGTAATACAAGAAATCTTAGCATTTTTGCTGAAATAAGCAGTTAAAATCATAACATGGTGCACACTTTCGTGTTGGATTTCTCGTTTGGGAGGTTGTGCGAGATAGGTGGGGTAATTTCAGTCAGATTCTTATAAATCGTACCGGGAATTTGGTTTGAATTATGTGACAAATCAAGTTACAGATTTAAACTTATAGGATGTTTGCCAAAGAGAAAAACGAACGGTAAAATCTGTTGTAAATGATCTGTTTGAGATGCGCAAGAATTCGAGTTATAACAGGTGGCGCTGTACGTAGTTTACTGTATGTGACATTAACACTCATTTATTTAATCCATCATAAGTATAAAAGTTGTTTAATGATTTATTGTTAATAGAAAAATGCTATCAATAGCCATACATTTTTACACTGCATTTCTTGCATTGAGTTATGATGAAAAGCTTAAAGTGCAAGAAAACACTCTTCATAACTAACATTTAAAAAATGGTCTTGAAATTTTATATCCCACACGCTGTCCTATTGCATTCAGAGCTTGCATTAGTAGTAATGCTGTACAAACACTTGTAAATTTAAACTCCTGCAATGCCATTTTAATAGTAGATAATTTGATAGTTTAGATAACATTGCATGAAATTTGAAGAATTAATCAGAGCATTTGTAACACACTCTTTTCTAGGGTCCTGAGCATGTGAGTTCAACTCTCGACCGAGTCGTACCAAACACTTGAAAAATGCTACAGCTGGTTCTTTGACTAAACATGCGGGTTTATAGAAGTGATTATAATAGCGACCACCTTGGAAATAAGTATTGAGTTACTTAAGGTGTTATCCTTAGACTAGACTACGGCCAAATCACATTGAAAACAGCGGTTGTTGTCTGATCACTGAAGTGAAGCAACATAGAGCCTGGTTAGTACTTGGATGGGTGACTCCTAGCAATGCCAGGTGCTGTAGGCTTGCGAGATGCCCACACTGTATCTCGACACTAGCCGGAGGAGCTGCACAAGCAGCCAACGACTAGAGGGTGGAGGAGGTCAAGTGATCCAACGGCCATGTGTAGAGGAGTAAACCTTCCAAATCAGGAGTGGAGCCCCGAAGGCGGACCAGTGCAACATGCTCACTGACTCAGGCAGCTCCTGCAGCCAACCTGGTGCCAAACGTATCGCTCCGCTTTCCTCTGGACTACACCAGGGAGGAAGAGAGGGGGTTCCTGTTGTCTGGGTAACTCAGGATCTCCGTACACCTTGCCCAGGCGTGCGCCCTGGAGACGTTCAAGGATCGCACTGCTCAGCCACAGTCGACGCTGCAGCTGCATCAATGTGATCAATAACTGACTCTCTTGGTGCACACTCCATTGTCTTCCGAGACAGAAGGATGCCAACCAACCATCCTTAGACCACATCCCAAGCGATATTATTATGTGTTTTTTTGTGAACCAGTGGTGCACACTGGGATGGCGATGCAGTGCCATTTTACGGGGTGGTGTGAACATCGTAAATTATTAAGAATTTTCTTTTACAATTACAAAAAACTTTGAAACAGGGAAGTCTAGTCCTAACTGTAATTTCTACGGAGCGTTTTTTGGATAACCCTTTAAAATTCCCTTTTCTTCCCTTTTACAAACTTCAAAATAAAGATGCCAAATTATAACTAACCTTATTGATTTGCCTTTGTAGTAAAGATTGCATGGATTCAGATTGCCGTCTTTCCCTAAAATCAACCGGCATAAATCCTCTCTGGAATAAAAACAATAAATGTAATAATACAAATGTAATAAACAAAATGCATGAAAATCAAGCTAGAAAAATAGCTCATTGGTGACAGTGTTTGCTTGCATACAAAAAACTGCGGCAGACTATCTTGAAGCACAAACTTTAAAAATCTTTAGATAATAAAATCTTTAAAAATCTGTAGCAAGTGCTTGTGGCGCACCCTGGGGGCAAAAAAAACTTCTGATGCCCCACCCTTTTAATGTTTTGATCATTTGTTTCCTGGGTGAAGCCACAAATTGTACGCGTTTTTTGCATCTCTGAGCCCGACTTTCCTTTTTCGACATGATGGGATAAAGATAAACGAATTTCTTCAAAGAATCACCTTGAGTTTGATTTGTGGTACTGCAGCAGAGTAACTCTTTTCTATACGTTAGTTGCTCATAACATGACAGTCCTTAAACATTCAGCTCCAGCATTAAAACATGCAAAGATTATGAAAGATACTGACCACTACAGGTTTTCATAATAATACAATCTGCATTTAGAGAAACAGTCATTGAACTTTAGAAGAATTTTGTGCTCCTCACCCTTGTGCTCTGGGGCAATTGCAACTGCCATCCCCCACCTCATTTTAGAGGAGTGTGTGTGTGCAGAATTTTGATTAAAATGGTGACAGGAGTGCACAGACATTGTCCACACACACTTGGTACCTCCTGAACACGTTCTAATGGTGAAGGATGACATGAAGATGATCGGGTTTTTGAGGGTCATGGAGTGATGGTATCTCTTCCAGGGTAGAGGTGGTTACTCATAGTTGAAGTACAGATCGTTGTGTGACAGCAGTTCTTCCACATTCTCTCTCTCTCTCTCTCTCTCTCTCTCTCTCTCTCTCTCTCTCCCTCTCCCACCTCTCTCTCTCTCCCTCCCTTCCTCCTCTCTCTCTCTCTCGTGGTCTCTCCTCCTCACTCTAACAATAATGATCACTTGTAGAAAGAAGGTACAGAAATACCGACTTTAAACTTTCGGTTGTTCGGTTGTTATATGTGCAATTTCTTTTCCTGTTATTATCTTAGATCATACTTAGTACCTTGAACAAACTTCAAAAATTTCACAGGTTTTAGCACTAGTCACTGTTGCTTTTTCCTCTTAATGTACTGCATGTTAATGTACTACAATGTACCATAATTAACATACTGGTAGTAAACATTACATTACAATAGAGAAGTACATACCTTGTCTACAATATATTCGCATGCTCCTTGTTCAGATAGAATATATTCTATGTGTTTTTCACCCTCCGATGCGCAAGCATAGTGCAAGGCCGTCCTTCCAGACTGGGAAAAAAAGTAATCGTGAAACGTTTCCTGTAATTTCTATACAAGCACGTTTTGTCGATAATGTTTGTAATAAGTAAATGGCAATAATGATCTCCTGACAAAGAGAAGACCGAACATTATATTACTTGTATCGTTTCACACCGAGTTTGAGAGTTTAAAACAAGAAAACTAAGAGTAGAATTAAAATGAACAATATTAAACCCGGGCAGTGGCGGCTCTAAGATTAGTGGGGGGTTCTACTTGATTTTGACCATTGTTTTAATATTGTGTAAAACAGTGTTGAAGTTCACTTATAGTCACAGAACTTATTTGTTCAGGAGGAAATGCAAGGAGGCTATAATTAAATTATTTAAATTTTCTGCAAAACTAAAAGAAATAAAAAAACTATGATTAAAAATAGAACAGCTGGAAGCATGATCATCATCTAATTCTACACTTTATCACATTCAAGAATATAGTACAAGGTTTTTAAGCACAACACGCTGAGTCAAAAACAAACTATTTACATAAGAAAGTCGGCACTGCGTGAGAGACAGTACTTTCTCTACCTAGTGTGCAGCTTCTCAGACATGACCGCATGACTGCATGTGCACAACATCCAAACACCCCGTTGCTAGAACAGTAAAGCGCACAGTTCCGCCATATGCTCTGCTTCCGTACAAGCATTTACAAGCATGTACAAGTATAAAAAAAGAATTAAAGAAAAAAGATTCATTACACTGAATGTTATCAATAATACTATGTGAAAATAGGGGGTGCTGCAGTTCCACAGTGCCTACACACGAGCCACCACTGAAACGTAGTTACAACATTGCAGTTCCACAGTGCCTGCACACGAGCCGCCACCGAAGCATAGTTACAACATTGCAGTTCCACAGTGCCTGCACACGAGCCGCCACCGAAGCATAGTTACAACATTGCAGTTCCACAGTGCCTGCACACGAGCCGCCACCGAAGCGTAGTTACAACATAAATGTCTACTACATCTACCTACCATGTCACGTACTTCATCAACATGTAACTTGGGATCTTTCCTGAACAACATGTATTCCACAATCTCGTATTGCTTCAGTAATACTCCCAGGTGTAAGAGAGGAAGTCCACTTCCCTAAATGACAGGATCAGATTAGTTACCCAGAAATCAAAGTGCAGTTGTGATGCAAAGTGCACTTACCTATTGTGATGACACAGGGCCGTAGTCGGCTTTTGAAAAGTGGTCCGGCCACAGATACGGAACAGGTAGAAGAAGAATACAGCAGAAACATGTAGAAGAGTATATTATAATTTATAATACAGAGTTATAATATAATAGAGCACTACACATACTCAATGATGACATGATTGATTAAAACTTCCCAAACACACATCTGCACCGCTCATTTCTAGCAGTAAACTCGTTCGCAATTTCCTTCAGGTCGAGAGCGTCTGTTCTATCCATATGTACATGCAAAGTCATGAGATTGTTCAGTCTAGTTTGAGTCATCGTACTCTGCAAATAAGTTTTTACTCTACGCAGGGGTGAGAATGTCTAGGCACGTATGGCAGAAAAAGTGGTCCGGCCATGGCCGGACCGGCCTGACCGCCGACTACGGCCTTGTGACAGGATGGTTTAACAAACAAAAGTAATATTCAAATGACCGTGTTAAAGTTGCCATTGATTATTAGCCAAAATAAGAACAACCAAGAATGTGCACTCAATCAGTTATAACATTGCAGTGCCATCTATTGTGATTTATGTCAATTATGATTAATGAACAAACTCTTCTCATTACACCTATGAATAATGAGCAAAGAACACAGAAAAACAAGTACGGCAGCAGCAATGATGATGACGACAATGATGACAACAGCATCAGAAACAACTACAGGAATGTCGCTGTTCTGGTACCAACAGCAGCAACAACAACATCAACAAAATGATTACAGTGACAGCGACAACGATACAAACATGAAGTATAACAACAGCAACAGCAACAACAACAACAGCAGCTACAGCATCATCAACAAAATGATGACCAAATCAAAACCAAGAATGAAAAAATCATCATCAATCAAGAGCCGCAGCAGCAACACCAACAGCAATGACAATGACAGCGACAATAATACAAACATGAAGCATAATAACAGCAACAGCAACTGCAGCAACAACAGCAGCAGCAACAACAACAAAAGCAGCAACAACAACAGCCACAGCAACAACAACAGCAGCAACAGCAGCAGCAACAACAACAGCCACAGCAACAACAATTACAACAGCAGCAACAACAACAGCAACAGCCACAGCAACAACAGCTGCAGCAGCAACAGCGACAGTGACAGCAATAACAGTGACAGCGACAAAGATACAAACATGAAGCATAACAACAGCAGCAACAACAAGAGCAGCAGCAGCAACAACAACAACAACAACAACAACAACAACAACAACAACAACAGCAGCAACAACAACAACAACAACAACAACAACAACAACAACAACAACAACAACAACAACAACAACAACAACAACAACAACAACAACAACAACAACAACAACAACAACAACAACAACAACAACAACAACAACAACAACAACAACAACAACAACAACAACAACAACAACAACAACAACAACAACAACAACTTCTCCGTAGCAAAACTACCTTTGGTCTCGCGATGCACGACGTATCGGAATACTGTTTTTTGAATTTGTCAGTGTCTCCTCTTTTGATAAATAGTTCCAGTGTGTTTATTCTTTCCTAGGAAAATAAAAGCAAATTTATACAAGTACAACACGACTGATGAAGTCTCAGACACGACTGATGAAGTCTCAGGCACGACTGATGAAGTCTCAGACACGACTGATGACGTCTCAGACACGACTGATGAAGTCTCAGACACGACTGATGACGTCTCAGACACGACTGATGACGTCTCAGACACGACTGATGAAGTCCCAGACAAAGTAGCATTTATCCTCAAATAAGTTTAACTAATTAGTCACGTACAGCAGGAACATATAATAAGCTTTTTCACAGTTCCAGCGATTGATGATGATCATGAAAAGGTCAAGGGTTAAGTGTACCAGACAACACATTTGTGTACACTTGACAACACCTTGCAGCCCTTGCTATTGTAATAGTAACAGTTTTAACAGCTAGCTAGAACCTTACTTAGTTCATTTTTTCTTGTTCCCAAGCAAGTAAATCACTCTACGCACAGACTAGTACATAATTAAGTAAAGTCCATGTGAAAACAACTGAAGTTACTGAACTGATGTGGCAGACAGTTTTGCTTTCCTGTTGTAGTTAAGATGTACTGCTGTGTTACAGTTAATGCTTGACCTACAGCAACTGCGCGTGTACTCAGTGAGACTGTGAAAAGGTTTATTAGTTTTGACAAAATCACGTTATTCTATTAAAAGTTCTTTCATGTTACATAATCGTAGCATAAAAATCAGCACCTACAATCTAAACTTACAGTAAATTTTAGAGCAAAAATCTATAAACTCCTAATGTTCTTTTAAATTATATTATAAACATTCTTTAAAAAGACTAAATTCAAAATTATTGCTCAAACTAATTACTACTGATAACATCCATCAACTCCATTATAATAACAACAATAAAAAATCAATTAATAACTCGGCAGATATTGATTTTTAAATTTCAAAAGTAATTAAAAATGTTTCATTAACTCATACAACAAATTGGGCAAGTGGTTTATATAAGTATAAACTTGACTAGGATATCAAACACACAGTACCTGTATCCTATCAGTAAACTTGACTAAGATATCAAACACAGTACCTGTATCCTATCAGTAAACTTGACTAAGATATCAAACACAGTACCTGTATCCTATCAGTAAACTTGACTAGGATATCAAACACACAGTACCTGTATCCTATCAGCTTCTTGCAAATATGCAGCTAATGTGCAATTATTTCTGGCTGCATCTTCTATTCTTGTTCCTTCCTAAAAAATTATCAATGTTAAACACAAGAGCTTTTTCAACTATTAATCAATTTGTCTAACATTTCAAATGGAAAAATGCTATTCACTAACAACAATGCATTAACAAACATTGACTGAGAACAATGCATTAACAAACATTGACTGAGAACAGTGCATTAACAAACATTGACTGAGAACAGTGCATTAAGAAACATTGACTGAGAACAGTGCATTAACAAACACTGACTGAGAACAGTGCATTAACAAACACTGACTGAGAACAGTGCATTAACAAACACTGACTGAGAACAGTGCATTAACAAACACTGACCGAGAACAGCGTATTAACAAACACTGACTGAGAACAGTGCACTAACAAACACTGACCGAGAACAGTGCATTAACAAACACTCACTGAGAACAGTGCATTAACAAACACTGACTGAGAACAGTGCATTAACAAACATTGACTGAAAACAGTGCATTAACAAACATTAACTGAGAACATAGCATTGACAAACATTGACTTAAAGAGACCTTAACGAAAATTTCTTAATATATCATCACGAATAGATAATGGATTTGAACAGGGAGAGTACAATGGTGTAGCAAGATCTTGTGGTCCTGGGAGCAAAATGTTCTGCTGACCTTCCCTTTTAATGTTTAATGTTTTAAAGTATTTATAATACTTTTGCACTGTTTACATTTCTAGTACATTTTTAAAACAGAATAACGTAATTTGTACTGTTTTAGTACATCTAATTAGGTAAAAATGATACAAATGGCTTTGAGTAACGTAAAAAAATCGTCGTTAAAACGAAACGTCACTAAACAAGGAGTCATTAAGCGAGGACTTACTATATCAAGCATATCAGTATTACTGCACTGTTTTTTTTGCAACACACAGTACAATAAAGCTCATTTTCGTCCCCACTACAAACAATAGCATTCCATTTAAACCACATTTACAGTAAATTGATG
Organism: Tubiluchus corallicola; assembly: GCA_030141605.1. Taxonomy (NCBI): domain Eukaryota; kingdom Metazoa; phylum Priapulida; class Priapulimorpha; order Priapulimorphida; family Tubiluchidae; genus Tubiluchus; species Tubiluchus corallicola. The sequence continues at coordinate 10,026 of JAQGDQ010001013.1, forward strand.
CCATGATCAATACTCATAACGAACGTTACATACATGGCTATTATAATCCGCATGTTAACATAAGAAAATGCTATAGCAAGTTATTGGACACGTTGCCCATTAGCAGCAAAGTATAGGCTTTCAAAAATACAATTACTTTCAAGACGAAGCGGTAATGTCGCCGGTATCGCATGTCGTTTCAATCCGGACAACTCATTAGTACGAATAACATTTACTTACGACGAATGCCAAGCGGTTGCCATTATGCTAAACTTTGAGAAAATCTACTGAATGAGAATAAAAACAGTGGCAGCTCGTAGCTAGAATTAGTGGGGGTGTTGCTTCAGAAAATGTTTAGCCATTGTTTTAATACAGTGTGAAATGCAACAAACGTATGTAATGTTTTAGTGTTGAAATTTACATACGAAAATTTATACATAAACTGGACGAATAGCCTAAATTGTCGCAGTTCAAGAATCTGCCGGTACGCGGCTTTTGAGCACGTGACAATTGACAACACGTACTGCACGAGCGACAGTACTCTTTCTACCTAAAGTACAGCATGTTATCTCATACATGTGTGCATAGCCGCATGCGCACAACAGCTAAACACTGTGTTGCTTGGGCTGTGAAGCAAACAGCACCACTCTCACATGCTCTGATTCCACACAAGTATAAAGAAAGAACTAAAGAAAAAAGACTTATTATATTGAATGTTATCGATAATATAGAGTGAAAATAGGGGGTGCTGCAGTTCCACAGTACCTACAGATGAGCTGCCATTGCTACAGCATTAATCTCAGATAAATCTAAAAGAATTAGGCACTTATATACAGGAAAAAAGGTAAAAATGTTGGCAGATAATGAGCACCAAAAATTATGCTAAAATTAGTGCTTCAAAAAATGTTTAGCCATTGTTTTAATACGGTGTAAAATGAGATGTTTGAATATCGGGTGTTGAACGGCCTCTTTTCTCAAGTGCAACTTTCTCACGGAGAGACAGCTGTGAAAACTTAAAGCACTCTCCACTTACAAAAAGCTTCAAAAAATTCGACTTGAAATTTTATGCCACTTACTGCCTTTTTGCGTACAGTGTTTGCGTCAGCAGTATCTAAACTCTCGCGATTACCATTAGGCGCGGCCATTTTGACGGTAGGTCATTTGAAACAAGTTTAGATAACACCGAGTAAAGTTTGAAAAAATAATCAGAGCATTTGTAGCGCACACGTCACTAACTAAGTAAGATTTAAAATCACTGTATCTTGTCAACAAGATTAAAACTACGTTTTCTGGTTAGTGAGTGGTGCACCCTGGAGGGTGAGTGAATGACATCTTACCATTTAGCAAAACATTTTAAATTATTATTTCTAGTTACATAAGTCTTTTCAGTAAGTAAGCGAAATACTAAGTAATATAATTTTGCATGGAAAGTTTTTTTGGAACATAATTTAACATTTCCTTTTCTTCCCCGTGATTTACATTGTGCTTATATGACGTCACGTGATGACGCGGTTGGAACAATACTGCGGGAGATTTAAAATGAAAACAAACGAAAATTTCTTTTAATGCGACTACGATATGTGCATAAAATTGCTGTAAAGTGATATAATTTCTTAAGGCTGATTTTCTGAAATCTACTTCAGGTGCCTTGTGCTTTAAGCTGTTGAAGTTCACTTACAGTCACAGAACTTATTTCTTGACGATGCAAGGCGGCCACGATGAAATTATTTAAGTTCCGAACAACAACGTTGAGTCAAAATCTCATTCTACACGTTCAAAAATACGCTTGTACACGGCTTTAAAGCATGTCACAACTGACAACACACTACGTGAGGGACAGTGCTTTTTCTAGCTAGAGTGCACAACAACGTTGAGTCAAAATCTCATTCTACACGTTCAAAAATACGCTTGTACACGGCTTTAAAGCACATCACAACTGACAACACACTACGTGAGGGACAGTGCTTTTTCTAGCTAGAGTGCACAACAACGTTGAGTCAAAATCTCATTCTACACGTTCAAAAATACGCTTGTACACGGCTTTAAAGCACGTCACAACTGACAACACACTGCGTGAGGGACAGTGCTTTTTCTAGCTAGAGTGCAGCTTCTTATCTCAGACATGGCCGCATCCGCACAACAGCCACACAGCTTTAAAGCATGTCACAACTGACAACACACTGCGTGAGCGACAGTGCTTTTTCTAGCAGAGCGCAGCTTCTTATCTCAGACATGGCCGCATCCGCACAACAGCCACACAGCTTTAAAGCATGTCACAACTGACAACACACTGCGTGAGGGACAGTGCTTTTTCTAGCTAGAGTGCAGCTTCTTATCTCAGACATGGCCACATCCGCACAACAGCCACACAGCTTTAAAGCATGTCACAACTGACAACACACTGCGTGAGCGACAGTGCTTTTTCTAGCAGAGCGCAGCTTCTTATCTCAGACATGGCTGCATCCGCACAACAGCCAAACACCACGTCGCTGGAACTGTGAAGCGCACAGTTCCGTCGGGTGTTCCGGCTCCATACACGGATTTACAAGTACGTACAGGTGTAAAGATTAGATTAAAGAAAAAACTCATTATATTGAATGTTATGAGTGAAAATAGATGGTGCTGCAGTTCCACAGTACCTATACAAACAAAAGATGAAGATTGTTATCTCTTACCAGGGAGCTTGCATGATACAAATGATCACAACCTAATTCCGGAAGCTGTTTGATCCATTCGCTGCACTGATTTTGATGAGTCAGCCACTTGTAAACTGTGTTATCAATTAGTCGTACGATGTCAGTTTTGCCTAGTTTTTCAGCCAGGTCTCGAGCTGTGAGATTTTCCTGTAAAATTCGAAAACAAGCTATTAGACGTGTACAACAGGAGAATTCCCATCTTTGAGCATTTCTGATAAGCCAAGAATTCTAGCAGTGGCGTGCTAATACACCACAAACACTTTCATTACCAAGATTATAAATTATGGATAAAAGGGGAAAAGGTGTGTTTGCCAAATGACATGTCCTAAAAAAATTCTTAGTCTCCTTTCATATTCATATAAATTGCGTAATTTCTAACACACCACAAGCAGTTACGGAGTATGCTTTCAAATAAGTGCCACTTAACAAACATGTAGAAGGTAATACACCACAAGTAGTTGTGCAGCCTGCTTATATATAAAATTAAAAAGGCACCACGTAATAGAGCTACTAAGTAATTGTGCTTTGCACTTTATGTACAAACAACTCACTAATCATAATAAAAACATAATGTCTTGATACGATCCTGGGCTAAAGGAATAGATTAATGCGTAATATTTACATTTATAAATAAAAAAATATTTACAATCAAATATAAAAACATGATAAAACGTATATACAGCATAGATATAAATTTAGTAGATAAAATGGCTACTTAAAAATTACGTTTAAAAGCACTTAGAATGAAGGTATATGTGTCTATTAAAAGATAAATGTTTAAGATTTACGTCTTTTAAACATTTTTAAAAACTTTGCTACTCTGAGCACAGAACAAGGAGGCACCATCGAGAGTCTCAGCGAGTTGATTCCAGATTTGAATTATTCGGTTTGAGAGAAAGTTTTTAAAACAATCAAGTCAACAGTGAGCGGGCTGTAACTTCATGCGGTGAAAGGTGCTTTGACATAAGTGCAACATGTTGAGAGAGAAGTTGCCAAGCCGTTCACACGTGTAACTTCAGGCTCAGAAAGAAGTTGTGCAACATGTTGAGACAGAAGTTGCCAAGCCATTCACACGTGCAACTTCATGCTCAGAAAGAAGTTGTGCAACGTGTTGAGAGAGAAGTTGTCAAGCCGTTCACACGTGCAACTTCACTCTCAGAAAGAAGTTGTGCAACATGTTGAGACAGAAGTTGCCAAGCCGTTCACACGCGCAACTTCACGTTCAGAAAGAAGTTGCGCAACATGTTGAGAGAGAAGTTGCCAAGCCGTTCACATGTGTAACTTCACGCTCAGAAAGAAGTTGCCAAGCCGTTCACACGCGCAACTTCATGCTCAGAAAGAAGTTGCGCAACAAGTTGAGAGAGAAATCTCTACTTCTGAACGAATCATTAGTTAGGACAAAGCATTTATGTACTGTACTTTGCCTGCAACAGGTAGCCATGTAATAAAACGTTTATCAACACCACTTACTGCTGGTCTCACGGTAATTTTATTACAAAATAAAAGAAATTATGAAAATGCTAGCGAAAAAACCTTAAAAAATGTTTTAAATGCAGTCTAGCTTATTACTAATAAAACTAAAAATAGATGCTAAAATGGTAAGAAATACAGCCAAGATGAGGCAACAACCTAACTACTCACCGAGTTTCTATCACAGAGCATTGTGGGTCCACCACACTCCAGCATCACTTGTACTGAACTTAAACTGGCTTCAAACTCAATGGAAGCTTGTAGACAGTTTCTTCCCTAAATAAGGTAAAATAATCTTGCTTTTAATGCCGTCATACAAAAGCCACTAGAGGGATTTGTATAAGAGAAGAAGCATAGAACGAATGTAACTACTGTATGTACAGCGTGAAGATGGTACAAACAGCTATCTGTCATGATTAACTCGTACAGGACTGCACCATTCAAAATAAGACTTATAACACCTGTAACTTTTCTGCTACTGTATGAGCACAGACATAACTGAATGATTACAAACTAGGTACTGTTCTACTCAGGAGAATATCGGCTATCCAATCATGCTGCTTGTTTAGGAATTAATAAGCAATTTAACTGGATAAAATTAAGAAAAACACGCCCTTTTCATTCAATCCAACTCAACCTAACGAGTAGCTCAGTCTGGAGTACACTTGCTTGATCGTACACGCTAATTTATTGATCACCTGCTTGCTACAGCCCAAGAGAACTGGCTGCTGTACAGAGTTCCAGGAAAAACTAACTGATCAGTCAAGGAGAAATTAAAGTCGTTTCAAATTTTAATAGGAATTTCTCCTTAACAATAGAGTAGACTTGAGGTCAAAGTTTATCAGAGTGTTGTGTTTGGATAGTTGAGAATTTCTGCATTAGCTGATTTCACACAAGTGATACTGTACATTGTTACAGTGCAAACGCTGCAGTTACTGACAGATTTTTTTTAATTTATTCGTGAAAAGGCTAAGGTAAACATAATTTTGTATGAAAATCCATTGTGTGAGGAGTAGAAACTTACAAAAATTATCAAATATAACGTAACAGCTGTTTAGTGAGAACAGTTTTTCATGAACCCATGCAAAATGTAACAGACGCTTACGATCTTGAAGGAGTTAAACTTTGTTCTCAAATCAAGAAACAAAATAACTACATTACTCGATCTACTTGCCATTCAAATTGCTGGAATTAAATGAATCTATTAAATTGAAAATATAAGAATTGATTGACGAATTGTTTTGGCAACATTAACAACAATAACTGCTATTCTATTGCAGTACCTTGTAATACAGCTGATTTAGATGTTTAACATTTGAACATTAACAACAATAACTGCTATTCTATTGCAGTACCTTGTAATACAGCTGATTTAGATTTTTAACATTTGAACATTAATAACAATAACTGCTATTCTATTGCAGTACCTTGTAATACAGCTGATTTAGATGTTTAACATTTGAACATTAACAACAATAACTGCTATTCTATTGCAGTACCTTGTAATACAGCTGATTTAGATGTTTAACATTTGAACATTAACAACAATAACTGCTATTCTATTGCAGTACCTTGTAATACAGCTGATTTAGATTTTTAACATTTGAACATTAATAACAATAACTGCTATTCTATTGCAGTACCTTGTAATACAGCTGATTTAGATGTTTAACATTTGAACATTAACAACAATAACTGCTATTCTATTGCAGTACCTTGTAATACAGCTGATTTAGATGTTTAACATTTGAACATTAACAACAATAACTGCTATTCTATTGCAGTACCTTGTAATACAGCTGATTTAGATGTTTAACATTTGAACATTAACAACAATAACTGCTATTCTATTGCAGTACCTTGTAATACAGCTGATTTAGATGTTTAACATTTGAACATTAACAACAATAACTGCTATTCTATTGCAGTACCTTGTAATACAGCTGATTTAGATGTTTAACATTTGAACATTAACAACAATAACTGCTATTCTATTGCAGTACCTTGTAATACAGCTGATTTAGATGTTTAACATTTGAACATTAACAACAATAACTGCTATTCTATTGCAGTACCTTGTAATACAGCTGATTTAGATGTTTAACATTTGAACATTAACAACAATAACTGCTATTCTATTGCAGTACCTTGTAATACAGCTGATTTAGATGTTTAACATTTGAACATTAACAACAATAACTGCTATTCTATTGCAGTACCTTGTAATACAGCTGATTTAGATGTTTAACATTTGAACATTAACAACAATAACTGCTATTCTATTGCAGTACCTTGTAATACAGCTGATTTAGATGTTTGGCATTTGAACATTAACAACAATAACTGCTATTCTATTGCAGTACCTTGTAATACAGCTGATTTAGATGTTTAACATTTGAACATTAACAACAATAACTGCTATTCTATTGCAGTACCTTGTAATACAGCTGATTTAGATGTTTAACATTTGAACATTAACAACAATAACTGCTATTCTATTGCAGTACCTTGTAATACAGCTGATTTAGATGTTTAACATTTGAACATTAACAACAATAACTGCTATTCTATTGCAGTACCTTGTAATACAGCTGATTTAGATGTTTGGCATTTGAACATTAACAACAATAACTGCTATTCTATTGCAGTACCTTGTAATACAGCTGATTTAGATGTTTAACATTTGAACATTAACAACAATAACTGCTATTCTATTGTAGTACCTTGTAATACAGCTGATTTAGATGTTTAACATTTGAACATTAACAACAATAACTGCTATTCTATTGCAGTACCTTGTAATACAGCTGATTTAGATGTTTAACATTTGAACACAACAACGTCAGGATGTCCAACGGCACCAAATTAGGATGAAGACTAACGGCTAATATGAGAGGGATGTCCACCTGTAAATAAGAAAACATGATATGACTTATGATCAGACTTGTGTGCATGAATTTCAACTTAAGATTAGACTTAAGTGTGTGAATATGAATTTCAGTAATAATAGACTCCATGTTTTTAGAAGTGTTAGTAAATGACTGACCTCCAAAGTAAGAAATCAACTAAAATCATAGAATTTAAATAAACTACTCTTATTCTAATATTTGACTTTGATTTCTATTTGTTGACAGGCATTACTCTGTAGGGGTAGGGTTGCCAGCCTTCCTGATTTGGCCTGGCATCAAGGGTTGCCACCACTCCTGATTTGGCCTGGAGTCTAGGGTTGCCACCACTCCTGATTTCGCCTGGAGTCTAGTGTTGCCACCACTCCTGATTTGGCCTGGAGTCGAGGGTTGCCAGCATTCTTGATTTGGCCTGGAGTCTAGTGTTACCACCAATCCTGATTTGGCCTGGAGTCGAGGGTTGCCAGCATTCTTGATTTGGCCGGGACTCTCCTGAAATTCAGCCACACATCCGTACTTTGGTTGGACTCTTAAAAAATTCTGAAATCTCCTGATTTCCACGATTGCTTTAAAGATTTAAGTGAAAAACACGAAAATAAAACTTGTATGCCGATGAACGCTTAAGAGCTGAGCTAAAATAGCAAATCTCTCTTAAGTAAAATAGTAAAATGATTAGATTAAGCTTAAACTGTTACATGGCTTCACCATTTCAACCCCGGCTACACTTCTCCTCAACTTTTCCTGCAATTTCACATTCTTTCAGTTTAGATTTAATTCACAAAACATAAACTGTCTCCGGAAATCTCAAAAACGTAAGAAATGCATTGCAACTGGGAAGCAAATATTGATGTACACTACTTGCACTTTTGTAAGTTTTAGGCTTTTACGTCTTTTTAGAGTCCGAAATTAAGAAATATGTACAACTTTTTTGATTTTTGTTTCTGAAAAAGACCTAAAACATCTGGTCTAGGTGACCCCCCCCCCTCCTAGCTGGGGCTCTTCACTTCTGATTTCGGTTCGTGGCGGGGGTGACAACTCTGTGTAGGGTTTACGTTCTCTTAATGTCATCATTCACTTCTTTATTGATTTTTAACTTTTTGGGAGGAAAGGTGATAAGAATTAAAGAGGAGAATAAACAAGAAATGACTTAAAAATTAAATAATATGTCATTTGTGGAGGACACCCATTACAGGTTGTCCATTTTGTCATTTCTAATGCCAGATTACATGATTATGTAATGTAGAATACCTTCGACAATGGACAATGTAAACAATGCTTTCTAGAATAAATTAGAAAAGTTCTTACAATGTAGAATGCAGAAACTAATAAGCCTTACGATGACTGAACACAATCGTGAAAAGGTCAAAGGTTAAGTGTATCAGACAACGCATTTGTGTACACCTGACAACGCCTTGCAGCCCAAGCTATTGTTATAGTAACAGTTTTGTCAGCTACCTAGAACCTTACCTAGTTCATTTTTCCTTGTTCCTAAGCAAGATCCTACTAGTAAATCACTTTGTGCACAGACTAATGCTTAATTAAGTAAAGGTCTCATTAAAAACAATTACTAATTTGAGTGCAAAAGAACTATTCCACAGGAAAGTGGTTCAACCCTGCCCCGAATTTCACTGATGCAATTTTAAAGAAAAAAACACTTTCCGGTGCATTTAATGCAACACAGACAGTAATCTTTTGTAATCTTTTATATACTTGCAAAAACAACAACCATCTGACGTTTTTGTTTTAAGTGGTGAAAGTTGGGCAGTAAAGTTTCTCGTAAGCAACCGTTTTGCACTTTCATTTTACACAGAGCTGCTCTGAAACATACTGGAGGCTCACCCCATGTTGATCTTCCATGATGACGTCACACTTGGCTTTGTTGCTAAGCAACAGTTGCACAATCTCCTTGTTGCATAAACAAGCTGCGTAGAATAACACTGGTGCATTGTGATCACCCTGTGTGCACAACAAAATATGAAAATTGAAAATAAATTACATAAACAAGTGGAATAGAATAACACTGCTGCATTGTGATCACTCTTTGAATAAGACTGCTGCATTGTGATCACAATATATAAACAAGTTTGAAAATGTGTACGACCTGCATAAGCAACTAAGTAGAATAACACTGTTGCATTGTGATCACAATATATAAACAAGTTTGAAAATGTGTACGCCTTGCATAAGCAACTAAGTAGAATAACACTGCTGCATTGTGATCACAACATATAAACAAGAAATTCTGAAAATGTGTACGCCCTGCATAAGCAACTAAGTAGAATAACACTGTTGCATTGTGATCACAACGTATAAACAAGAAAGTCTGAAAATGTGTACGCCCTGCATAAGCAACTAAGTAGAATAACACTGTTGCATTGTGATCACAATATATAAACAAGAAAGTTTGAAAATGTGTACGACCTGCATAAGCAACTAAGTAGAATAACACTGTTGCATTGTGATCACCATATATAAACAAGTTTGAAAATGTGTACGACCTGCATAAGCAACTAAGTAGAATAACACTGTTGCATTGTGATCACAATATATAAACAAGTTTGAAAATGTGTACGACCTGCATAAGCAACTAAGTAGAATAACACTGTTGCATTGTGATCACCATATATAAACAAGTTTGAAAATGTGTACGACCTGCATAAGCAACTAAGTAGAATAACACTGTTGCATTGTGATCACAATATATAAACAAGAAAGTTTGAAAATGTGTACGCCCTGCATAAGCAACTAAGTAGAATAACACTGTTGCATTGTGATCACAATATATAAACAAGTTTGAAAATGTGTACGACCTGCATAAGCAACTAAGTAGAATAACACTGTTGCATTGTGATCACAATATATAAACAAGAAAGTTTGAAAATGTGTACGCCCTGCATAAGCAACTAAGTAGAATAACACTGTTGCATTGTGATCACAATATATAAACAAGTTTGAAAATGTGTACGACCTGCATAAGCAACTAAGTAGAATAACACTGTTGCATTGTGATCACCATATATAAACAAGTTTGAAAATGTGTACGACCTGCATAAGCAACTAAGTAGAATAACACTGTTGCATTGTGATCACAATATATAAACAAGTTTGAAAATGTGTACGACCTGCATAAGCAACTAAGTAGAATAACACTGTTGCATTGTGATCACAATATATAAACAAGAAAGTTTGAAAATGTGTACGACCTGCATAAGCAACTAAGTAGAATAACACTGTTGCATTGTGATCACAATATGAACACAAGAAAGTTTGAAAATGTGTACGACCAGCACAAGCCAAGCTGCATAGAATGACACTGCTGCATTGTGATCACAATATGCACAACAGATAGTTTGAAAATGCCTACAACCTGCATAAGCAAGTTTCGTAGAATAACACAGCTGTACTGTGTTCACACGACGATTATAAGTTTAAAATTAATAAATTATTGTGTACTTAAACTTAATTACATAAATGGTTAAACTAGACATTCTATAATTTTGATATTAGCAACATAGATTTAAATGCCAAGCATGTCCAAAGAGAGATATGTATCGAAGTGTACTTGGCTGTTGCCCAGGTGCTGTGAATAAATCGAAAGCAGTTTTTCTACTGTAAAACGTGGCAGCCATTGTTTGCCACACAACTGACCATAGATTTTGCATTACAACATGGCACCCATTGTTTGCCACACAACTGACCATAGATTTTGCATTACATCGTGGCACCCATTGTTTGCCACACAACTAACCATAGATTTTGCATTACAACATGGCACCCATTGTTTGCCACACAACTGACCATAGATTTGGCATTACAACATGGCACCCATTGTTTGCCACACAACTGGCCATAGATTTTGCATTACAACATGGCACCCATTGTTTGCCACACAACTAACCATAGATTTTGCATTACAACATGGCACCCATTGTTTGCCACACAACTGACCATAGATTTTGCATTACAACATGGCACCCATTGTTTGCCACACAACGGACCATAGATTTTGCATTACAACATGGCTCCCATTGTTTGCTATACAACTGACCATAGATTTTGCATTACAACATGGCACCCATTGTTTGCCACACAACTGACCATAGATTTTGCATTACAACATGGCACCCATTGTTTGCCACACAACTGACCATAGATTTTGCATTACATCGTGGCACCCATTGTTTGCCACACAACTAACCATAGATTTTGCATTACAACATGGCACCCATTGTTTGCCACACAACTGACCATAGATTTTGCATTACAACATGGCACCCATTGTTTGCCACACAACTGACCATAGATTTTGCATTACAACATGGCACCCATTGTTTGCCACACAACTGACCATAGATTTTGCATTACAACATGGCACCCATTGTTTGCTATACAACTAACCACAGATTTTGCATTACAACATGGCTCCCATTGTTTGCTATACAACTGACAACAGATTTTGCATTACATCGTGGCACGCATTGTTTGCTATACAACTAACCACAGATTTTGCATTACAACATGGCACCCATTGTTTGCTATACAACTAACCACAGATTTTGCATTACATCATGGCACCCATTGTTTGCTATACAACTAACCACAGATTTTGCATTACATCATGGCACCCATTGTTTGCCATACAACTGACCACAGATTTTGCATTACAACATGGCACCCATTGTTTGCCACACAACTAACCACAGATTTTGCATTACATCGTGGCACCCATTGTTTGCTATACAACTAACCACAGATTTTGCATTACAACATGGCACCCATTGTTTGCTATACAACTAACCACAGATTTTGCATTACAACATGGCACCCATTGTTTGCCACACAACTAACCATAGATTTTGCATTACAACATGGCACCCACTGTTTGCCACATAACTGACCGTGGAATTTGCTTTACAACATGGCACCCATTGTTTGCCACACAACTAACCATAGATTTTGCATTACAACATGGCTCCCATTGTTTGCTATACAACTGACCATAGATTTTGTATTACAACATGGCTCCCATTGTTTGCCATACAACTAACCATAGATTTTGCATTACACTATGGCTCCCATTGTTTGCTATACAACTGATCATAGATTTTGCATTACAACATGGCACCCATTGTTTGCTATACAACTAACCATAGATTTTGTATTACAACATGGCACCCATTGTTTGCTATACAGCTAAGTAGAATAACACTGCTGCATTGTGATCACAATATATAAACAAGTTTGAAAATGTGTACGACCTGCATAAGCAACTAAGTAGAATAACACTGTTGCATTGTGATCACAATATATAAACAAGAAAGTTTGAAAATGTGTACGACCTGCATAAGCAACTAAGTAGAATAACACTGTTGCATTGTGATCACAATATATAAAGAAGAAAGTTTGAAAATGTGTACGACCTGCATAAGCAACTAAGTAGAATAACACTGCTGCATTGTGATCACAACATATAAACAAGAAAGTCTGAAAATGTGTACGACCTGCATAAGCAACTAAGTAGAATAACACTGTTGCATTGTGATCACAATATATAAAGAAGAAAGTTTGAAAATGTGTACGACCTGCATAAGCAACTAAGTAGAATAACACTGTTGCATTGTGATCACCATATATAAACAAGAAAGTTTGAAAATGTGTACGCCCTGCATAAGCAACTAAGTAGAATAACACTGTTGCATTGTGATCACAATATATAAACAAGTCTGAAAATGTGTACGACCTGCATAAGCAACTAAGTAGAATAACACTGTTGCATTGTGATCACAATATATAAACAAGAAAGTTTGAAAATGTGTACGCCCTGCATAAGCAACTAAGTAGAATAACACTGTTGCATTGTGATCACAATATATAAACAAGTTTGAAAATGTGTACGACCTGCATAAGCAACTAAGTAGAATAACACTGTTGCATTGTGATCACAATATATAAACAAGTTTGAAAATGTGTACGACCTGCATAAGCAACTAAGTAGAATAACACTGTTGCATTGTGATCACAATATATAAACAAGAAAGTTTGAAAATGTGTAAGACCTGCATAAGCAACTAAGTAGAATAACACTGTTGCATTGTGATCACAATATATAAACAAGTTTGAAAATGTGTACAACCAGCACAAGCCAAGCTGCATAGAATGACATTGCTGCATTGTGATCACAATATGCACAACAGATAGTTTGAAAATGCCTACAACCTGCATAAGCAAGTTTCGTAGAATAACACAGCTGTACTGTGTTCACACGAGGATTATAAGTTTAAAATTAATAAATTATTGTGTACTTAAACTTAATTACATAAATGGTTAAACTAGACATTCTATAATTTTGATATTAGCAACATAGATTTAAATGCCAAGCATGTCCAAAGAGAGATATGTATCGAAGTGTACTTGGCTGTTGCCCAGGTGCTGTGAATAAATCGAAAGCAGTTTTTCTACTGTAAAACGTGGCAGCCATTGTTTGCCACACAACTGACCATAGATTTTGCATTACAACATGGCACCCATTGTTTGCTATACAACTAACCATAGATTTTGCATTACAACATGGCTCCCATTGTTTGCCATACAACTGACCGTGGAATTTGTATTACAACATGGCACCCATTGTTTGCTATACAACTGACCATAGATTTTGCATTACAACATGGCACCCATTGTTTGCTATACAACTGACCATCGATTTTGCATTACAACATGTCACCCATTGTTTGCCACACAACTGACTGTGGAATTTGCATTACAACATGGCTCCCATTGTTTGCCACACAACTGACTGTGGAATTTGCATTACAACATGGCTCCCATTGTTTGCTATATAACTGACCATAGATTTTGCATTACAACATGGCACCCATTGTTTGCCACACAACTGACTGTGGAATTTGCATTACAACATGGCTCCCATTGTTTGCTATACAACTGACTGTGGAATTTGCATTACAACATGGCTCCCATTGTTTGCCACACAACTGACTGTGGAATTTGCATTACAACATGGCACCCATTGTTTGCTACACAACTGACCATAGATTTTGCATTACAACATGGCACCCATTGTTTGCCACACAACTGACCATAGATTTTGCATTACAACATGGCTCCCATTGTTTGCCATACAACTGACCATAGATTTTGCATTACAACATGGCTCCCATTGTTTGCTATACAACTGACCATAGATTTTGCATTACAACATGGCACCCATTGTTTGCTACACAACTAACCATAGATTTTGCATTACATCATGGCACCCATTGTTTGCCATACAACTAACCATAGATTTTGCATTACAACATGGCTCCCATTGTTTGCCATACAACTGACCATAGATTTTGCATTACAACATGGCTCCCATTGTTTGCCATACAACTAACCATAGATTTTGCATTACAACATGGCAGCCATTGTTTGCCATACAACTGACCATAGATTTTGCATTACAACATGGCTCCCATTGTTTGCTATACAACTGACCATAGATTTTGCATTACAACATGGCACCCATTGTTTGCTACACAACTGACCATAGATTTTGCATTACATCATGGCACCCATTGTTTGCCATACAACTAACCATAGATTTTGCATTACAACATGGCTCCCATTGTTTGCCATACA
>JAQGDQ010001013.1:27762-30262 GCA_030141605.1 Tubiluchus corallicola
AGTAGTAGTAGTAGTAGTAGTAGTAGTAGTAGTAGTAGTAGTAGTAGTAGTAGTAGTAGTAGTAGTAGAGTAGAGTAGAGTAGAGTAGTAGTAGTAGTAGTAGTAGTAGTAGTAGTAGTAGTAGTGATAGTAGTAGTAGTAGTAGTAGTAGTAGTAGTAGTAGTAGTAGTAGTAGTAGTAGTAGTAGTAGTAGTAGTAGTAGTAGTAGTAGTAGTAGTAGTAGTATAGTAGTAGTAGTAGCAGCAGCAGCTGCAGTTTAAATATTTGTCTCAAAAACTAAGAAAAACTGTGATGTAGGGGGAGTAGTGAATGAAAGATGAAATGGAGCGAGAACTAAGAAAAACTGTGATGTGGGGGGAGTAGTGAATGAAAGATGAAATGGAGCGAGAACTAAGAAAAACTGTGATGTAGGGGGAGTAGTGAATGAAAGATGAAATGGAGCGAGAACTAAGAAAAACTGTGATGTGGGGGGAGTAGTGAATGAAAGATGAAATGGAGCGAGAACTAAGAAAAACTGTGATGTGGGGGGAGTAGTGAATGAAAGATGAAATGGAGCGAGAACTAAGAAAAACTGTGATGTAGGGGGAGTAGTGAATGAAAGATGAAATGGAGCGAGAACTAAGAAAAACTGTGATGTAGGGGGAGTAGTGAATGAAAGATGAAATGGAGCGAGAACTAAGAAAAACTGTGATGTAGGGGGAGTAGTGAATGAAAGATGAAATGGAGCGAGAACTAAGAAAAACTGTGATGTGGGGGGAGTAGTGAATGAAAGATGAAATGGAGCGAGAACTAAGAAAAACTGTGATGTAGGGGGAGTAGTGAATGAAAGATGAAATGGAGCGAGAACTAAGAAAAACTGTGATGTAGGGGGAGTAGTGAATGAAAGATGAAATGGAGCGAGAACTAAGAAAAACTGTGATGTAGGGGGAGTAGTGAATGAAAGATGAAATGGAGCGAGAACTAAGAAAAACTGTGATGTGGGGGGAGTAGTGAATGAAAGATGAAATGGAGCGAGAACTAAGAAAAACTGTGATGTAGGGGGAGTAGTGAATGAAAGATGAAATGGAGCGAGAACTAAGAAAAACTGTGATGTGGGGGAGTAGTGAATGAAAGATGAAATGGAGCGAGAACTAAGAAAAACTGTGATGTGGGGGGAGTAGTGAATGAAAGATGAAATGGAGCGAGAACTAAGAAAAACTGTGATGTAGGGGGAGTAGTGAATGAAAGATGAAATGGAGCGAGAACTAAGAAAAACTGTGATGTGGGGGGAGTAGTGAATGAAAGATGAAATGGAGCGAGAACCAAGAAAAACTGTAATGTAGGGGGAGTAGTGAATGAAAGATGAAATGGAGCGAGAACTAAGAAAAACTGTGATCATGATTATAAAGTGTTCAGTAACCTGTTAAACACAGTCACGTTTTATTAAGATTACTGTGGAAAACGAATGCAGGCGAGAAGCATACGTAACACCACCACACACACTAGAGTGTCCAAGACCAGCAAGGAATAAATGCTCTAACACACTCCTCAATGACAGTAAGAAACACTTCTACACTTCTGTGTAAGTGTTCGTCTCGTTGGGGTTTTACCTCCATAGCTTATATCCGAGACCACTAGCGCGTAGCTTATTTGTTCCCTGTAACTTTTAGGTAGGTAGGGTACAGTACCTGGGTGGATCTTAATCGTGGTTAAGCTTTTGTCAAATACCATCTTCCTGCAACGGAAATTACTGAGTGAATGACATAGTGTAGTCTGCGTTCTTAAAAAGCTAATGAACTATTAAATTGACCTAATAGTAAAGCATTGTGCTTGGTAAAACTAACAAAATATAACCACCTACTTTACAACTAGATACGCCTGGTATTTTTCTAAGAATCGCCCAAGCGCTAACCGGACCGCAGATTGAATAAAAACTAGCCCAGAAAGAAACGGAATTGCATTGCGTACTTCGCCAATATTGCCAAATAGAGTAGTTTACCTTAAATTAGTACTAACTCATCGTGTACCTAATAGTTCAGACGTATACGATAACATCGTGAACAGTTTAGTTACACTGTCAATACTTACAACATGGATAATAAGACTGGTATAGATAATCCTGCTCACGAGGATGGGGGTGACCCCCCAAAGTATGAAGAAATCAGATCGGTAAGTGAAGAAAACATTGAATTTTATACGCTGTCTATTGTGTTGTTGTTGTTGTAAATCGTAAATAAGTCGGCATAGTTAAAACCCACGATATGATGCTTCAAAGTAGAATGCTGCAAAAATCTGGTCAAATATCAACTTTATTTCTTATAAAAACAAACTCTAAATATGTTAGATTTTTATATTCTAGCATCAAATTATCAATAAAATGTACAAAAACTACTAGAAATCTATTTTATAACCCTGTATCAACTTTTCTCGCTAGCAACTGCAATTGCAAAAAACTTGTATATTCAAACTCTGATGGTAATTCGTAGAAACAGCCACTTTGCTTCCGTTTTTTCTGCTGCCA
>JAQGDQ010001013.1:37762-70391 GCA_030141605.1 Tubiluchus corallicola
CAGCTACATATTAGTATATTATATTAATATATTAATATTGTTACGAAGGCAGATTTTGACCAACCCCCTAATGTTAGTAATGGGTATGGTTGAGAAGCCCAGTAATGCAAATGTACCTGTATAAAACAGAATGCATGCCGTAATTTGACGATTCCAACCTGGCCTTTCTGTCTGTAAGGGTGAATGCTGTAGGTTTGCTGATTTTTATTCCAAAGTCTGTTCACATGTCATGGGGCTACTGGTTGTGCATTAAAGTTTATTTTACATTCGTATTCTTTTTACTTTTCTCGTCTGCTGTAAAGTATTTCATAACTTGTATGCCGCTCTATACATCCTGAGACGGATCCGCGCTGGAACCAGGATCCGTTACACTGGTGTCAGAAGTGGGATACATTCTGAGGAGACGGATACGGCACTGGAACCCGGATCCGTTACAATATTAATATACATTAACAACCATACAAGTGGTAACACGCTTTTGTCAATGAGTTTTCTTTGGACACAACTTACAACACGATCGAATGCTTTAGTTGCATCCAGTAATAATACCGAGTGAATGCCTCTCTTAGAAGTTGAACAGTCAGTCACAGGCTGTAGTAAAACAATTAATACAGCACAGCAAACATCTAGGCAGATCAGGGATGCTAATTATAACAGGAAATCAGTGTACTGTTGGTACTGATGGATCAGGAATCATTTCCTTCTTCAAAATCTCATTCCACCTGTTGTAGGCATTGAGGTATCCTCATTTATCAGAGCATTCCACCCACTTCTATCTGCAGCGAACAGCGTAAGTTCTTCTACTCCTAAAGATAGATTTGGTTGAAGTTGTTGAACATCTTTATTTATCTTAGCCATCCAAGTTGTTTTAGGTTTACCAGGTGGTTTTTTGCAAGGTTTTAAGGCTTCCTTTAAAGGCAATTCTTACTGGTGCTTCATTTGGTAATCTTAGAAGATGTCCTAGCCATCTTAATCTTCGGATCTTCACGTTTAAACTCCAATAAATTTCTTTTGTTCTGGTGTATAAATCTTCGTTTCTGATTATGTATGGCCATCTTATTTTTAAAACTTTCCTAAGAAGACTTCTATGAAAATGTGTCAAGCTGCTTTTCTTGAGTAATTGCTAAACCCCAAGTTTTACTGTTGTACATAAATATGCTTGTAACGTAAGCATTAAATAATCACTTCCTATCAACGCTCTACTCCGTCTCCGTTGTCACGGCACGTGCAACGTCATTTTCGTACATTGTTGTACACTGCAGTTACGTAGAGTTTAATGTCGCCAGACAATGCTAGTAGGTGATCATCAAGTACGCAGGATTCCTGTAATCTGTAAGCTCTAATCCAGGGTTACAGGACTAAGTTAAATTTCATGTCTTTACACGACAAATGAGAATCATCAGAATCAGAATTACATAACTGACATAATCGTTCATTAAATGGGACACTTTCATAATTTCAATGTAAAAACAGATGCATCTCATTCTGGATAGCATCAGAATTACATAACTGACGTAATCGTTCATTAAATGGGATACTTTCATAATTTCAATGTAAAAACAGATGCATCTCATTCTGGATAGCATCAGAATTACATAACTGACATAATCGTTCATTAAATGGGACACTTTCATAATTTCAATGTAACAACAGATGCATCTCATCCTGGATAGCATCAGAATTACATAACTGACATAATCGTTCATTAAATGGGAGACTTTCATAATTTTAATGTAAAAACAGATGCATCTCATCCTGGATAGCATCAGAATTACATAACTCACATAATCATTCATTAAATGGGACACTTTCATAATTTCAATGTAACAACAGATGCATCTCATCCTGGATAGCATCAGAATTACATAACTAACATAATCGTTCATTAAATGGGACGCTTTCATAATTTCAATGCAACAACAGATGCATCTCATCCTGGATAGCATCAGAATTACATAACTGACATAATCGTTCCTTAAATAGGACACTTTCATAATTTCAATGCAACAACAGATTCATCTCATCCTGGATGGCATCAGAATTACATAACTGGATACGTTATGGTTTCAGACAGAACAAACGTACATTGTGTTGTAGTGACCACGTGATTAAATCCAAAATGAAGCTCAGTATCATTTCATGAATCCTTTTCTTCATTTACAAAGATTAAATCAAGCATATTAACAATTATGTTAGTTAGGTATGCATAGTTAATAAATTATAAGAAAGTTATAACATCAGTTTCAAACACTTTGAATTCAAATTAGAAAACTGAAATTCAACGGTTTTGTTCATTGTGAAAAAAGAATCCATTGTTAATAATCAATTAGAATTATTTCATTTCTCTTACAGTAACTTAATTAACCCATATAAAAATGTGTTGCAAAAAATGGAATTAGAATTCGAGAATTGTCAGTAGGCTAGTTTAATAAAATTCTAGAAGCTATAGATAATGTCAAGCCATAGATAAAGATATGATAGACAGTGCATTGTTGATCGATATTTATTAATTGTTTACAATGCATATTGTTGTATTCATTGTTTTTAGTGCAGCTGGTTGTATTAATGGTTTATGGTGCAGACGGTTGTATTAGTGGTTTATAGTGCATACGGTTGTATTAAATGTTTATGGTGCATACGGTTGTATTAATTGTTTATGGTGCATACGGTTGTATTAATTGTTTATGGTGCATACGGTTGTTTTAATGGTTTATAGTGCATACGGTTGTATTAATTGTTTACAGTTCCAGCCGCTGTGTGGCAGTGCTATTCGAATGATAATGGCGACGTTTAATAAGCCTTTCACTGCCAAACAAAGACAAGTATGGCATGGGACGCCATGTTCCTGGGCCATAATTTTAAACACACAGGAGGACTGGAAGATCTTATTTACTCTGTGTGTTTTAGCCGCCATTTTTACACCTAGTTCTCTGCAATTTTGGGAATCCACGTGCACAACCATTCCCATCGATGAGCAGGTACTGTAGAGGGGGCATAGGCCCTTTTTTGGTTTTAATTTAGTTCTCAATTACTGCCACGGTGCTGCCACCTGTTTGTTTATTTAGTAGGCTTTTTACCTTTTACAATAGTCACACTTTTAAGTCATGGTCACACGGTCTTTCGTGAGCAATAGCTGTAGTAGTTGTATGACATTTTACCCGTCTTTTGGTTCTCTTCGCCATTGCTCTATTTTTCTGACTGTGATGAGCATTATGACTGTAAATTTCTTGTGAATTTATTGTTGTGACATTGTTGTTGTTCTTAAGGCAACTTGGAGTTCTCATTCCTGTCATTGTAACTATTAAAGGCTCTAACGACGTAAGTTATTGTTAATTACTTTCAATATAGTCTTTATAATTTTTATATCAGTTCTTAGTCATAGCAATATATTTAATCGTGCAACTAATTTTCTTCTACTCAATGCAAATTAAACTAAATGTTAATAATTGTCTTTCAGAATAAAGAAACTTTTGGTCAACACGTTAAACTGGTGTTTTGTATCCATTTCAGGTACCGCGGTGTAAATACGACCAAAGCTTCCCGTATCCCGAAGAATGTGACGTGAACTGTCCAAATACCACGGAAGAAGAACTTACCATGAGGAGCATCATGCTACAAGGTCATATTAATTCCTTCACGGTCGAATTCTATCTTGAAAAGCGGTTACCTGAAAACTTCCTATTAGGGAAAGTGTTGAGGCAGGTGGTTATAGAATCCACAGAACTGACGGACATTTCAGAAAACGACATTATGGCTCAGGTGACGGATAGTATTGCAATCAAGGGAAATGAGGAACTCACAAATATACATCCCAGAGCTTTTGGCAATCAGCCAGATATGACTGTGTTGGAGATATCTAATAATCCTGTTTTAAGGACATTGGTGCTGGATTTTTCAACCAATCCAAAGCTGAGTAGACTAGTAGTAAAACACAATCCTATACGGCATATGGACAGGCCTATATTTCATAGCAATATGCCTTTCGAAGAGGTGACCATAATGTTGCTTGGTAAGTCAGAATCTTATTTTGTTGCAAAGGAAAATTACCTGTATTCTGCTAAGAATCGCTAATTTTCAGAAAACTCTGCTTTATTTTTCCCTTATCTCTAGAGGTAACGCGCCCGCTTTCCGTCTGGGAGGTCGTGAGTTCGAACCAGCGGCCGGGTCATACCAAACACTTTAAAAATGGTACCTGCTTTGCCCTGCCTGACGCGTGGTATTTGGGGTAAAAGTAGGATAATAATAGTCTCTGTTATGTAGTTGTAGGTTGTTATTTACAGTTGGCGATAATAGCTCTTTGAGCTAATGTTGTTTACCCAAAAGCCGACTTTAAATAAAGATTATTATTATTATTATTATTATTGTTGTTATTATTATTATTATTATTATTATTATTATTATTATTATTAGTATTAGTATTAGTATTAGTATTAGTATTATTATTATTATTATTATTATTATTGTTATTATTATTATTATTATTTTTATTATTGTTATTATTAATATTATTATTATTATTATTATTTTTATTATCTGCAAATCTCAGAAAACTTATGCGACTTCTTTACTATTCGTTTTTGACAAAAATATGAGGCACTGGCAGTTGCTATAAACTTGCACGTGAAACGGATTCTTGACCGGAAATGTCCCAGATGGAGTTTTAATCCATGGTCTAGATCAGGGGTGTGCAAATTGCGGCTCGCGGGCCCCATGCGGCCCGCCGAGAGAACTTGTGCGGCCCGTGAAGAGATTTGTCAACCTAATGAAAGTGCGGCCCGGGCGATTAATTGAGTGTATCCAGCTGAAGTCCGTGCCACGATCCCAAAGATAGTGCGGGTAGTTTTTTCTACTAGATCGGATGCTATTAACCCTTACAAGACGGTTGTAGCTTAATGTCACTGTACTACACAAACTGTGTGATATACATTACTAATATGCATTGTAATGAAATTACCACTATCTGTCCTGAAAGTAAAAATATATGGTTTGTAATATAAATTTTAATAACTTCTGAAATAGTTACTTGAGTGTAGTACTAATGATGTACGCAGGTCGGATGCAAAAAAATCGTTATTAGGCCTTTCTGTACTTGGCTCCTTGGTCAAACTGCCTGTGGCCCGCAGGAATTGTGGGAAAGTTTAATGTGGCCCGGCTAGTCAGATAATTTGCACACCCCTGATCTAGATGATGAGTTTAGGATTGATATCACTCCGCATTGGAACCTTGTATTGTTAATCAGTTGTACGTCGAGTTAAATTGTATGCCTAGGAGCGTGCGGGAAAGCCAATAATTGCCTTGAAAAAGTTATAGCTGAGTAACCAGTCTACTAGGTGATAAAAATTTAGTGGATGTGGGTTCAAATCTCCTTTGCGCCCCCGTTTTTCCCCCACTACGTGTTTATTCATTTTTCCGTCTTTTCATTTTAGGGACTTTTTGAATAAATTAAATAATTGTTTTAGTAAGTTATGTTGTCGTGAAGCTTACGATTTCTTTATCTCATTTTTTATTAGTTCTTAATTATGATCATTAATCATATTATTACGTTCTCTTGTTAAAACATTAAAAATCCCGCACAAATAATTTCAGCTATAAAATAAGTTTATTTCTTTATATACAGTCTAAACTTTCACCTTGAATTAGTATGCATAACATTTACCTTCATTGAATTGCTGGCTTCCTGGCTTCATGGAAAAAACTTACCTGGTCAATTGGTTTTCAGAGATCATTGAGTAAGCATGTGACTTAAACTGAGAGAGCAACGTATAGTGTTGTTAATGAGTTATATAAATAAAGCTCACCTGTATTCTACTTGAATTCTACCTGTATTCTCGTGTCTTAGCAATTACCTTATCAGGACCACACACCGCCAATATTTAAAAGACTAAACTTTCTAAACATTTACGACATTAATAAGTTCCAAACTGCCATTTTCATGTACAAATTCTCTCATAAATTATTGCCTCCCTTATTTACTGATTATTTTTGTTTGAATGCTGAGATACATAATTACGGCACACGTTATAGACTTAACTATCACTACATACAGTGCAACACAAATGTTAGAAATGTTTCTATTAAATACAATGGCCCTTACATATGGAATTCAATTGCTCCAGCTATTAAAAATGCCAACTCGCTGTCCATATTTAAAAAAATATAAATTAAACTTACTTGAAACATATAACTGATAACTCAATCATGATTTGTTGTTTTTCATTTTCAAAAACTTCCCCTCTAGTATAATAATATTTTTATCACTTCCCACCCGTATTTATATTTGTATATATTGTAATGTTGTATCTGTATATATTATAATTTTTTTCGTAACTAATTCTAGTGGCCTACCATAAGCTAGCTTCTTAGGTCTCTAGCGCAGAATTCATGAATTGTATCATAATTTTGTATTAACAAAACCTGATTATCGTGCGCATGTAAAAAAAACTTTTTCATGTATGTATAATGGATTTTGACAGGTAACGAACTAATATGCGATAATGATTTTAAAAAATTAAGCTCACTTGTATTTTACTTGAATTCTACCTGTATTCTAGTGTCTTGGCAATTACCTTTAGAACATCTTCATATATGTATAATGAATTTTCACAGGTAACGAACTAATCTGCGATTGCGACATCCTGTGGACGAAAACCGAAGCTTGGTCCGAAAGTGTAGTTGATTGTAATACGCCAGCCATGCTAGATGCTGAAATTGTGGACTTCGACTGCGAACTACCAAACGTGACCATAGAGACCCTCACAGAAACCACAGTCAACGATACGAACGACACAGAATCCACTCCGGAGGAGGTCAGTCAAAAGGGAGTCGCATCGACAGCAAAGACACCGGCGAGTTACCTTTCCGCCATTTTGATGGTCGTTGCCGGGATTGGAGCAATGATTCTTTTGACTATTTTGCTGTTAGTGGTGATGCTGTACCGCAGGAGAAGGCAGAGGGCTTTATCCGAGGCTAGTGGTACAACAGCTGAAAGCAGTCTAAACCAGACTACAACAGATGATTCGGGCCGGACTTTCCAGTCCAGAAGTTCCGAATCCTAGTTAATTCGTCAATCAGTTTGGTTGAATATCATCATTAGTTTTATCCAGTTAAGGTAGCGAACTCGTTAATGGATCAGCGCATCTTTAATATAGTTAATTTATACTTGATTTTTGCCACCTTGCAAACTGCAAATCTGCGGAATTATTACGGTCACATGAAAGTTCGGATGCCACGCGAAAGAGCCCTTACGTACGAAAACCCAGCCACCCACTAGCGGAGAAACTAGCGCAGTAAATACTAAACGGAGTAAAGGGCTTTCCACACTTGAGTGAAGCTTAAGCTATGTGAACGCGAGTGAAAACTAGTTCATAAAACTTTCTCATAGATTTTCTGATCGAGACTCAATCAGGCGTCCACGATAGATTTCCTGATCGAAGATCAATCATTACCTTTTCCATAAACTTTTGCAATACAATGTCACAGTGACCATGAACACTAGTGCTGTTTACTGTTCCTAAAATAGCAACAAAATTACGATAACAACTGCAAATTTCTGCAGAAATGTAATAATCAAAACGTTCTGGCTACAAAGTAACTTTAATAACAGCAGATTGGGATCGATTATTGTTTATTCAAGTTTAAAAAATGAAACTCACCCGGCATTGTCTAATTCAGAGGTGTGCAAATTATCTGACTAGCCGGGTCACATTAAACTTTCCCACAATTCCTGCGGGCCACATGCAGTTTGATCAAGGAGTCACGTACAGAAAGGCCTAATAACGATTTTTTTTGCATCCGACCTGCGTACATCATTACTACTACACTCAAGAAACCATTTTAGAAGTTATTAAAATTTATATTACAAACCATATATTTCTACTTTCAGGACAGATAGTGGTAATTTCATTACAATGCATATTAGTAATGTGTATCACACAGTCTGTGTAGTAAAGTGACATTAAGCTACAACCGTCTTGTAAGGGTTAATGGTATCTGATCTAGTAGAAAAACTACCTGCACTATATTTGGGATCGTGGCACGGACTTCAGCTGGATACACTCAATTAATCGCCCGGGCCGCACTTTCATTAGGTTGACAAATCTCTTCGCGGGCCGCACAAATTCTCTCGGTGGGCCGCAATTTGCACACCCCTGGTCTAGTGGGAAAAAATTCCATTCTTGGGTAAATGGTTTGAATTATCTGACTTCTAGAAAGTTCTATGTAAAGTTCAACCATAGACATAATAGACACTGTATTAATAAAGGCACGTTCAGACTAGCAAGTTTTCTCGCCAAGTGAACTCGCTAAGTAACTCGCAAGCATGTCTAGACTAGAAAGCCAAGCCTGCTGTGAGTTACTCTTCGAGAGTAAGCCCGAGCTGACGCTGCCTTCCCTTTTCACTGCTAGAAGTACCGAAAGTAACTCGCTGAGGCGTTCACACTAGACAGTAACTCGCCGAGGCGTTCACACTAGACAGTAACTCGTCGGGAAGTTCACACTAGACAGTAACTCGTCGAGGAGTTCACACTAGACAGTAACTTGCCGAGGCGTTCACAGTAAACAGTAACTCGCCGAGGTATTCACACTAGACAGTAACTCGTCGAGGAGTTCACACTAGACAGTAACTCGTCGAGGAGTTCACACTAGACAGTAACTCGTCAAGGAGTTCACACTAGACAGTAACTCGTCAAGGAGTTCACACTAAACAGTAACTCGTCGAGGCGTTCACACTAGACAGTAACTCGTCGGGGAGTTCACACTAGACAGTAACTTTCCGAGGCGTTCACAGTAAACAGTAACTCGCCGAGGTATTCACACTAGACAGTAACTCGTCGAGGAGTTCACACTAAACAGTAACTCGTCGAGGCATTCACACTAGACAGTAACTCGTAGAGGAGTTCACACTAGGCAGTAACTCGTCGAGGAGTTCACACGAGACAGTAACTCTCCAAGGCGTTCACACTAGGCAGTAACTTACCGAGGCATTCACAGTAAACAGTAACTCGCAGTAATTCGCAATTTTTTGCCGATAGTAACTCGTAAACCGCGTTCACACTTGCGAGTTTACTCTCAGAGAAAAAACTCGCGGCAGAAAGCTCGCTAGTCTGAACATGTTTACAGTGCGTGCCAAAGTCTTTGCATCATTAATTTTCTTTACCAAATGAAATAACACACGCCTCGCCGTCAAACAAAGACAATGTGAAACAGCATAGACGTTTGCATTATCTAAAAACAGGCAGGTTAACCGGAACATCCTGTTACCTCTCCATGTTTAAGCCACCCCTTTTCTAGCTAGTCCACTAGGGTATCTTGTACAACCAGTCCTATGCTACTTCGAGCAATGAAACGACTTAGTGCAGACATTACGAACACGAGCTCAATCATTCCATGCTTTCTAGTTTAAATGATTCACATTCTTATTATATTTTTCGGAAGTGGTGCTGACAAGCCACTGGCGTAGCAGTGTCTAGTTTTTTTGCTGGATTGCTGCTGCGTTTACCCGTCTGAAGGCAGATTTCTTTTATTTTAGAATTCTGCCTGCCCAATGTCTACAATAGACGTGTCGGGTGTATGATGTTGTTGTTGTTGTTGATGATGACGACGATGATGGGGGTTAACCCGGAAATTCCTCAAAAAACATTTAAATTGAGAGCAAAACTCAATACTACTCTTTTCAAGAAGGGTGGAAATTTGAAGAAAAATTTGATACTTTAAAGAGGGAGAAGCGCGGAATGTCCGCCGTTCCTAAATTACTTTAGTAACTTCTTCTTCTTCTTCTCAGCGTTTCCCTATGCGGGGTCGCCGTTGTGAATGAGTCTTCTCCACGCATTCCTGTTGTTGACCATCTCTTCATTTATGTTCTTCTCTCTAAGGTCTCCGTTCATGCATTCGAACCATCTCAGCTTGGGTCGTCCTCTTTTTCTATTTCCCAGCACTTCCATTTCCATGGCCTCCCTTCCCACGTGATCTTCCCCGACTGTCCTTCTCAGGTGCCCCTACCATCGCAATCTTGCCTCTTGTTTCTTTTTCGAGGCTTCCACTACTTTCACTGTTCCCCTAATATTACTATTCCTGATTTTATCCCTTCTTGTTACTCCCACCATCCATCTCAACATCCTCATCTCTGCCACATCCATTTCTAAATTACTTTAGTAAACAAAACCGAAAAAACTTGAATAAAAAGACATACGTATTTATGTGTAGACCACTGTACTTGCTTGTGTTTAAAACCTGCCAAAAAGAGAAACAATTAATTCTAATGCTAACATACATATATTTACATACTTATATACATAAAACAACAGTGAAAACAGAGATACAATATTAAACAGTGCAATCATCACATCATTAAATAAAAAAACATACGTATTTATGTAGACCACTGTACTCACTTGTGTTTAAAACCTGCCAAAAAGAGAAACAATTTATTCTAATGCTGACATACATATATTTACATACTTATATACATAAAACAACAGTGAAAACAGACATACAATATTAATCAGTGCAATCATCACATCATTAAATAAAAAGAGATACGTATTTGTATGTAGACCACTGTACTCACTTGTGTTTAAAACCTGCCAAAAAAGAGTAACGATTAATTCTAATGCTAACATATATATATTTACATATTTACATACATAAAACAAGAGTGAAAACAGATAAACAATATTAAACAGAGCAATCATCATACCAACTAATCAAGATAATAATTTATAATTAAGCCGTCTAAGCGGTGGTAATTTCAATGTTCTCCACGCCACAGTATCTACACATTACCAATGAGTTTGTTTGTCAGAAGGCTTTTACAACACTCGATATTCATTATACTGAGCTGAACAGGTGAAAGTGCATTGTACAGTTCTATTCATAAGCACCAGTCCAACCAACCTAATGTTATGACCTCCACTTTAAACTAGGAAGCCCATGACATTACCTGCGATTGGTTGAGCAGTGGTTTCCTGTGGAAAGAACGAACACGTGACATAGTCAGTTGACTTCTGGTAGTCGTGGAATGCACTTCTCCTGTCTGCCTGTCGAGTGTCGTGGATTCCGTAAGGTTTGAAGCATTGTCATCAGGTTTTGTTTTTTTTTCTTGTTGTGTTGTTCTTCTCAGCCGTCCCTTTTGCATTCAAAGTTTTGGTTTTGTTGTTTCTTTTTTTTAAATTTCTGGAGTGTCCGTTGTCCAGCGCTTACCCGCATCACCGATGGCGGGCCGTAAGGCTATCTACCGGGTCGAACCCTGGAACAAGTATGAAATGTTACTTATACAAGGTCAAAACTACCTATGAATGCGGCTTAGACTAGTGTTTGAAATCACTACTATTTCATACTTGCAACAATTCGCGACAGTGTGTCTATTTCAACGTTCCAATAAACATAATTATCGTTTATGACTTAAAGGAGAAGACAAAGGGTACCTGAAGTAGGTTTCAGAAAAATCGCCTTAAAAAATTATATTACTTTGCAGCAATTTTATGCTTATGTCTTACTCGCACTGAAAGGAATTTTTGTTTGTTTTCATTTTAAATCTCCCGCAATACAGTTCCGACGACGGCATTACATGACGTCACTACGCAACGTAAATCAGAGGAAGAAAAGGCAATGTAAAATTATGTCCCAAAAAACTTTTCATGCAAATCTATAGTACTTATTTTTCCGCTTACCTGCTCCAAAGACTTATGTAACTAGATATAATAATTTAAAATGTTTGCACCAATTGGAAAAAATGTCGCTGACTCACCCTCCAGGTTGCACTACTCACTAACCAAAAATGGATTTTTAATCTTATTGACAAGTTACAGTATTTTAAAATTTTACTCAGTTAGTGACGTGTGCATTACGAAAGCTCTGATTATTTTTTAAACTTCACACAATGTTATCTAAACTTGTTTCAAATGACCTGTCGTCAAAATGGCTGCGTCTAACGGTCATCGCCAGAGTTTAAATTTACACGTTTTACACAGCGTACCTGCCGATTGCAAAAAGCCAGCATGTAAATGGGCACTTACTTCTAAAGGTATTGAAGTCGAAATTTCGGTATGTTTATCTGCACAATTGGTCTTTATTAGCAAATTAAAACTTTCAGAGTTAAAGACGTTCTTGTTACTATGTATTGGCAGTCTAAAAATCAAGAGAGTCTATTACACAGTAGGGAAATTTATAAACCATTCGAACAAACGAAAGGAGAGAAAAGCGATCTCATTTAGACTCTACTACCTTGCCAGAGTTAGACTTCATACATGCATTTAAAATGTGCAACCATTTTGCTTTATTCGCGCTTGTATAGGTTTTACATGTCAAATGTAGACCGACGTTAACTCAAATGTAGATTTAGGTAATTCAAATGTGTCTTGGTAACTCAAATGTAGACTTAGCTAGTTCAAATGTGTTAACAATGGTTTTCAAGAAATCTTAAGCGTTTTTGGTAAGTCAAATGTAGACACATGTCAAGTCAAATGTGACATTGGTATCTCAAATGTGGATAGGTGGTAAAGTTTAAGGATGTTAAATTTAATATTCTTTAATTTCAATTTAATAATTGCTCATAAGTTAAAATAACAACGTTATAGGCCTACTAATAGTTCACTAATATTCTGCAAACTTTACATACCATTGGAAATGTTACAGAAAACAATACATTCTTAAAATAAGCAATGTTTCTTGAGATAAACTAATTCACTAATTCAGTGCTAATGTATTACTTAAAAAACTAATTAGTGATTCACTGTTCATTGGGAAGTGGGAACCGATTTATTCTTTTCTGCCGACATTTTTTGTAGAACGTTGACAAATAAAATGTAGAATTCTATGTCTACATTTGACTTACCTAAGCCACATTTGAACTTTCCCCCCTTGTCTACATTTGACTTACCTAAGTCACATTTGAACTTTCCTATGTCTACATTTGACTTACCTAAGCCACATTTGAACTTTCCCCCCTTGTCTACATTTGACTTACCTAAGTCACATTTGAACTTTCCTATGTCTACATTTGAGTTACCTAAGTCACATTTGAACTTTCCTGTGTCTACATTTGACGTGTAAAACCTATAGAAGAGGGCTGCACTTTTTGCAGATGACAAGCCTTGCGTTTCTTAGTTACCTTGTTGACAGTGACAACGACCTAACATTTATTGAGCATGAAGTGTGATAGTAGCCAATTCACTTTGTGTTTCCTAACCACTGTTATCCCTCCATGCCTGCTCTGGAGTTTTCCTTGTTTCACTATCCCAGACGACCTACAGGTTTCAGGGTGCTCGTACGAGGAGAGCTTGGCATACATGGGCTTCTGTGAGACAACCTGCTCAAGAGCCACCAGAGAAGAACTGGCCAACCGAAGTTCCCTACTGCAAGGCGACATCTCCATCTTCAGGGTTCTATACTACCTGGATGTGAACTTACCTGAGAAATTTCTAGAAGGAAAAGTTTTCAAGGAGCTATTCATTGATTCAACTCATATCACAAGTATCAAAGAAAATGCCATAAAGGCCCGGTTGGAATATCGTCTTGTTATTCAGGGCAATGAAGAACTTAGGAATATTCACCCAAGAGCTTTTAGCAATCAGCCGGATTTGCAATTTCTTGAAATTGCCAATAATCCTTACCTGAGAACCCTGACACTAGATTTTTCAAACAATCCAAAGTTGGAACGGCTAAGAATAAAGGACAATTCTTTACGCCACATGGATAAACCAATTTTTCATAGAAACATGCCTGTCCAAAATGTAACGATAGAATTGTTGGGTACGTATCGTAGCTTTTACATTTATTTAAGCAGTCATGATGCTGCGAGTTGGTCAGTATTTTGTAGGTTGTCGGATGTTTATTGATGATACTGGATTTAACTTTATCAGCAAAACGTATAATATAGGTTTTACATGTCAAATGTAAACCTGCGTAATGTCAAATGTAGATTTAGGTAATTCAAATGTGTC
This sequence comes from Tubiluchus corallicola, assembly GCA_030141605.1. Taxonomy (NCBI): domain Eukaryota; kingdom Metazoa; phylum Priapulida; class Priapulimorpha; order Priapulimorphida; family Tubiluchidae; genus Tubiluchus; species Tubiluchus corallicola. Next base: position 51,700 of record JAQGDQ010001013.1, read on the forward strand.
TTGGTAACTCAAATGTAGACTTAGGTAGTTCAAATGTGTTAACAATGGTTTTCAACAAATCTTAAGTGTTTTTGGTAAGTCAAATGTAGACACATGTCAAGTCAAATGTGACATTGGTATCTCAAATGTGGATAGGTGGTAAAGTTTAAGTATGCTAAATTTAATCTTCTTTAATTTCAATTTAATAATTGCTCCTAAGTTAAAATAACAACGTTATAGGCCTACCAATAGATGGACTATCTTTCGTTTATCTTTTTCTAATTTGCACTTAAAATTCGAAATTCCTATGTCTACATTTGACTTACCTAAGTCACATTCGAGTTACCAAAACACATGGCGAAATCCCTATGTCTACATTTGACTTACCTAAGTCACATTTGAACTTTCCTGTGTCTAAATTTGACGTGTAAAACCTATGGTTTTCCGTGGAGTTGTGTCCACTGGTATGCGGCAGTGGTGGCAGTGGTTTTGGTGTTATTGATGTTGTCATTCTCGTTGTTAGAGGTTGCAACAGCAAAGCTCTCACTTTTACTTTTGGAAATCTTCTCATGCTGCGAGCTGGTGCAATCATTAGTGCGAATGGACTACGAGTCACAGTATTGTCACTTGGTGGCGCTATGTCTGTTTCTATCACAGTTTTTGTCATTGCTGTTTCATCTAATTCTACCTTTGTTGTATTTTGTGCCGGTAGCGGTAATATGGTTACGTCCGCTGTGGCGATGTTATGTTGAGCTGTTGTTTGTAAAATATCTGCAACTGTTGCAAAGCTTGTATATATTGTTTCTTTTGACCCTGCCATTGTTGTGTTCATCACTGTTGCATTGATTGTTGCTGATATAACTGCTTCTTTCGCCATTGGCATACTTGTGGTAGTAGTGTATAAGTCTACCATTGTTGTATCATTTGTCGATGATGCATCCACTTTTAGTGTTGTTATATTCGCTGGAATTGTTTTATTAGTCCAGAAAATTGTTGTATCATTTGTCGATGATGAATCCACTTTTAGTGTTGTTATATTCGCTGGAATTATTGTTTTATTAGTCCAGAAAATTGTTGTATCATTTGTCGATGATACATCCACTTTTAGTGTTGTTATATTTACTGGAATCGTTTGATTTGTCCAGAAAATTGTTGTATCACTTGTCGATGATACATCCACTTTCAGTGTTGTTATATTCGCTGGAATTGTTTTATTAGTCCAGAAAATTGTTGTATCATTTGTCGATGATGTATCCACTTTTAGTGTTGTTATATTCGCTGGAATTATTGTTTTATTAGTCCAGAAAATTGTTGTATCATTTGTCGATGATACATCCACTTTTAGTGTTGTTATATTCACTGGAATCGTTTGATTTGTCCAGAAAATTGTTGTATCATTTGTCGATGATGCATCCACTTTCAGTGTTGTTACATTCAATGCAACCGTTTTATTTGTCCATAAAATTGCTGTATCATTTATCGAAAACAGATCGAGTCGTTTTGTTGCTAACGTCGAAAGTGTAGCTACGTCAACATCTTCCACTGTTGTAGTTGTAGGCATTACTGTCGTTGCTGTTGTTGTCGTTGTTGCCGTTGTTGGTTCGCATTTGAAGTCCTCGATAACAGCATCTATTACGTAAGGCGATTGACAGTCCACTTGACTTTCAAGCCAGCTTTCATTTTTTATCCACAGTAAGTCACAGTCGCATATTAGATCGTTACCTGTGAAACCATAACAAGTAAATTATGAACTATGAAAGCAATTAAAGTACGACGTAAATAAACATTTATGTATTTTTATGGTGTATATATGAGGCTCTCAAATAAAATGATGTATACAAACGATCTGTTGTTGTTAAGCATACTCGTTTACGTGCTTTAATTATGATACTTTTCAATCAATCAATCAATCAATCAATTTATTTCACTCCAGCAATACATATACAATACATCAACATACAATATTATTAAAACAAAAAGAAACAGTATAGGTAAAAAAACGTTGATGAAGTCAAATTAACCAAATAAAAGAGTTGCTGTATGACACCTTGAAAGCTTGGCTTGTTAGGGTGGCAGAAATGAGTGAATGAAAGATTGGTTAAGGTTAGTAGACATGATGGAATGGAAAAAATAGTAAGATTAGGGAGAGGAAGAAGGAAGGGAGGGGAGGATGAGTGCATGAAAGAATGGTTAGGGTTAGTAGACATGATGGAATGGAAAAAATAGTAAGATTAGGGAGAGGAAGAAGGAAGGGAGGGGAGGATGAGTGCATGAAAGAATGGTTAGGGTTAGTAGACATGATGGAATAGAAAAAAATGGTAAGATTGGGGATACGAAGAAGGAAGGGAGGAGAGGACGAGTTAACGAAAGAATGGTTAGGGTTAGTAGACATGATGGAATGGAAAAAATAGTAAGATTAGGGAGAGGAAGAAGGAAGGGAGGGGAGGATGAGCGCATGAAAGAATGGTTAGAGTTAGTAGAAGGAAGGGAAGGGAGGATGAGTGAATGAAAGAATGGCTAGGGTTAGTAAACATGATGGAATGGAAAAATAGTAAGATTAGGGATAGGAAGAAGGAAAAGAGGAGAAGAAACGACTACCTTTTACCAATTCAGTAATTGAAATTAACTGTCTAACCTGGAAGTTAACTATCCAGGTCTTGGACCTGGATCTTAGCTATCTTAAATGGCTTTGTGACCCCACTTTACTCTTTCCGCCCTTTCTCCATATTTCGTGTGCAATGCAGTATTTTCAGACATTTCTCGAAATCAAGAATCACACTCAGCGCTATTGTATAATTCACGAGCTTACTATACTGCGCAGAAGATGGCGCCAGGAAGCGATATTTACAGATATTTTAACAGTGCGTGCGCAGTGGCATTGTTTGCTAGATTGCGCAATACGCTTCGTTCTGCGCTGAGGATTTGAAAGGATGACACCACGTGCTCACGGCTAGTAGAGGCCCCAGTCGAACAAAATTTATTAATTTTAAGTGCCGTTGGTAAAGTTATTATTAATTACAATAATAAGCGTTCTGTTCTTTACTCTGTGTGTTCTGAATTCGTTACCTCCGCCACCAGTGGACACAACTCCACGGAAAACCATAGGTTTTACACGTCAAATTTAGACACAGGAAAGTTCAAATGTGACTTAGGTAAGTCAAATGTAGACATAGGGATTTCGCCATGTGTTTTGGTAACTCGAATGTGACTTAGGTAAGTCAAATGTAGACATAGGAATTTCGAATTTTAAGTGCAAATTAGAAAAAGATAAACGAAAGATAGTCCATCTATTGGTAGGCCTATAACGTTGTTATTTTAACTTAGGAGCAATTATTAAATTGAAATTAAAGAAGATTAAATTTAGCATACTTAAACTTTACCACCTATCCACATTTGAGATACCAATGTCACATTTGACTTGACATGTGTCTACATTTGACTTACCAAAAACACTTAAGATTTGTTGAAAACCATTGTTAACACATTTGAACTACCTAAGTCTACATTTGAGTTACCAAGACACATTTGAATTACCTAAATCTACATTTGACATTACGCAGGTTTACATTTGACATGTAAAACCTATATTATACGTTTTGCTGATAAAGTTAAATCCAGTATCATCAATAAACATCCGACAACCTACAAAATACTGACCAACTCGCAGCATCATGACTGCTTAAATAAATGTAAAAGCTACGATACGTACCCAACAATTCTATCGTTACATTTTGGACGGGCATATTTCTATGAAAAATTGGTTTATCCATGTGACGTAAGGAATTGTGCTTTATTCTTAGCCGGTCCAACTTTGGAGTGTTTGAAAAATCTAGTGTCAGGGTTTTCAGGTAAGGATTATTGGCAATTTCAAGAAATTGCAAATCCGGCTGATTGCTAAAAGCTCTTGGGTGAATATGCCTAAGTTCTTCATTGCCCTGAATAACAAGACGATATTCCAACCGGGCCTTTACTGCATTTTCTTTGATACTTGTGACATGAGTTGCATCAATGAATAGCTCCTTGAAGACTTTTCCTTCTAGAAATTTCTCAGGTAAGTTCACATCCAGGTAGTATAGAACCCTGAAGATGGAGATGTCGCCTTGCAGTAGGGAACTTCGGTTGGCCAGTTCTTCTCTGGTGGCTCTTGAGCAGGTTGTCTCACAGAAGCCCATGTATGCCAAGCTCTCCTCGTACGTGCACCCTGAAACCTGTAGGTCGTCTGGGATAGTGAAACAAGGAAAACTCCAGAGCAGGCATGGAGGGATAACAGTGGTTAGGAAACACAAAGTGAATTGGCTACTATCACACTTCATGCTCAATAAATGTTAGGTCGTTGTCACTGTCAACAAGGTAACTAAGAAACGCAAGGCTTGTCATCTGCAAAAAGTGCAGCCCTCTTCTATAGGTTTTACACGTCAAATGTAGACACAGGAAAGTTCAAATGTGACTTAGGTAAGTCAAATGTAGACATAGGAAAGTTCAAATGTGACTTAGGTAAGTCAAATGTAGACAAGGGGGGAAAGTTCAAATGTGGCTTAGGTAAGTCAAATGTAGACATAGGAAAGTTCAAATGTGACTTAGGTAAGTCAAATGTAGACAAGGGGGGAAAGTTCAAATGTGGCTTAGGTAAGTCAAATGTAGACATAGAATTCTACATTTTATTTGTCAACGTTCTACAAAAAATGTCGGCAGAAAAGAATAAATCGGTTCCCACTTCCCAATGAACAGTGAATCACTAATTAGTTTTTTAAGTAATACATTAGCACTGCATTAGTGAATTAGTTTATCTCAAGAAACATTGCTTATTTTAAGAATGTATTGTTTTCTGTAACATTTCCAATGGTATGTAAAGTTTGCAGAATATTAGTGAACTATTAGTAGGCCTATAACGTTGTTATTTTAACTTATGAGCAATTATTAAATTGAAATTAAAGAATATTAAATTTAACATCCTTAAACTTTACCACCTATCCACATTTGAAATACCAATGTCACATTTGACTTGACATGTGTCTACATTTGACTTACCAAAAACGCTTAAGATTTCTTGAAAACCATTGTTAACACATTTGAACTAGCTAAGTCTACATTTGAGTTACCAAGACACATTTGAACTACCTAAATCTACATTTGAGTTTACGTCGGTCTACATTTGACATGTAAAACGTATACAAGCGCGAATAAAGCAAAATGGTTGCACATTTTAAATGCATGTATGAAGTCTAACTCTGGCAAGGTAGTAGAGTCTAAATGAGATCGCTTTTCTCTCCTTTCGTTTGTTCGAATGGTTTATAAATTTCCCTACTGTGTAATAGACTCTCTTGATTCTTAGACTGCCAATACATAGTAACCAGAACGTCTTTAACTCTGAAAGTTTTAATTTGCTAATAAAGACCAATTTGTGCAGATAAACATACCGAAATTTCGACTTCAATACCTTTAGAAGTAAGTGTCCATTTACATGCTGGCTTTTTGCAATCGGCAGGTACGCTGTGTAAAACGTGTAAATTTAAACTCTGGCAATGACCGTTAGACGCAGCCATTTTGACGACAGGTCATTTGAAACAAGTTTAGATAACATTGTGTGAAGTTTAAAAAATAATCAGAGCTTTCGTAATGCACACGTCACTAACTGAGTAAAATTTTAAAATACTGTAACTTGTCAATAAGATTAAAAATCCATTTTTGGTTAGTGAGTAGTGCAACCTGGAGGGTGAGTCAGCGACATTTTTTCCAATTGGTGCAAACATTTTAAATTATTATATCTAGTTACATAAGTCTTTGGAGCAGGTAAGCGGAAAAATAAGTACTATAGATTTGCATGAAACGTTTTTTGGGACATAATTTTACATTGCCTTTTCTTCCTCTGATTTACGTTGCGTAGTGACGTCATGTAATGCCGTCGTCGGAACTGTATTGCGGGAGATTTAAAATGAAAACAAACAAAAATTCCTTTCAGTGCGAGTAAGACATACGCATAAAATTGCTGCAAAGTAATATAATTTTTAAGGCGATTTTTCTGAAACCTACTTCAGGTACCCCCTTGTCTTCTCCTTTAAGTCATAAACGATAATTATGTTTATTGGAACGTTGAAATAGACACACTGTCGCGAATTGTTGCAAGTATGAAATAGTAGTGATTTCAAACACTAGTCTAAGCCGCATTCATAGGTAGTTTTGACCTTGTATAAGTAACATTTCATACTTGTTCCAGGGTTCGACCCGGTAGATAGCCTTACGGCCCGCCATCGGTGATGCGGGTAAGCGCTGGACAACGGACACTCCAGAAATTTAAAAAAAAGAAACAACAAAACCAAAACTTTGAATGCAAAAGGGACGGCTGAGAAGAACAACACAACAAGAAAAAAAAACAAAACCTGATGACAATGCTTCAAACCTTACGGAATCCACGACACTCGACAGGCAGACAGGAGAAGTGCATTCCACGACTACCAGAAGTCAACTGACGATATCACGTGTTCGTTCTTTCCACAGGAAACCACTGCTCAACCAATCGCAGGTAATGTTATGGGCTTCCTAGTTTAAAGTGGAGGTCATAACATTACCTGTAGGCTGGTTGGCCTGGTGCCTATGAATAGAACTGTACAATGCACTTTCACCTGTTCAGCTCAGTACAGTGGCCGCCGCTTATTGTGGACACCTCGGGCCAGCAGTGTATGTCCATATTAAGCGGCGGTTGTCCATATTAACCGGCGGATTTTATTAGGGGAAAATTCCGTCCCTCGCGTGTCCACAATAACCGGCTGTCCACAATAACCGTGTCCATAATAAGCGGCGGCCACTGTATAATGAATATCGAATGTTGTAAAAGCCTTCTGACAAACAAACTCATTGGTAATGTGTAGATACTGTGGCGTGGAGAACATTGAAATTACCACCGCTTAGACGGCTTAATTATAAATTATTATCTTGATTAGTTGGTATGATGATTGCTCTGTTTAATATTGTTTATCTGTTTTCACTCTTGTTTTATGTATGTAAATATGTAAATATATGTATGTTAGCATTAGAATAAATCGTTACTCTTTTCGGCAGGTTTTAAACACAAGTGAGTACAGTGGTCTGCACATAAATACGTATGTCTTTTTATTTAATGATGAGATGATTGTACTGTTTAATATTGTATGTCTGTTTTCACTCTTGTTTTATGTATATAAGTATGTAAATATATGTATGTTAGCAATAGAATTAATTGTTTCTCTTTTTGGCAGTTATTAAACACAAGCGAGTACAGTGGTCTACACATAAATACGTATGTCTTTTTATTCAATGATGAGATGATTACACTGTTTAATATTGTTTGTCTGTTTTCACTGTTGTTTTATATGTATATAAGTATGTAAATATATGTATGTTAGCATTAGAATTAATTGTTTCTCTTTTTGGCAGGTTTTAAACACAAGCAAGTACAGTGGTCTACACATAAATACGTATGTCTTTTTATTCAAGTTTTTTCGGTTTTGTTTACTAAAGTAATTTAGAAATGGATGTGGCGGAGATGAGGATGTTGAGATGGATGATGGGAGTAACAAGAAGGGATAAAATCAGGAATAGTAATATTAGAGGAACAGTGAAAGTAGTGGAAGCCTCGAAAACGAAACAAGAGGCAAGATTGCGATGGTATGGGCACCAGAAAAGGAGAGTCGGGGAAGATCACGTGGGAAGGGAGGCCATGGAAATGGAAGTGCTGGGAAATAGAAAAAGAGGACGACCCAAGCTGAGATGGTTTGAATGCATAAACGGAGACCTTAGAGAGAAGAACATAAATGAAGAGATGGTCAACAACAGGAATGCATGGAGAAAACTTATTCACAACGGCGACCCCGCATAGGGAAAAGTTGAGAAGAAGAAGAAGAAGTTACTAAAGTAATTTAGGAACGGCGGATATTCCGCGCTTCTACTTCTTTAAAGTATCACATTTTTCTTCAAATTCCCACCCTTCTTGAAAAGAGTAGTATTCTGTTTTGCTCTCAATTTAAATGCTTTTTGAGGAATTTCCGGGTTGACCCCCATCATCATCATCATCATCATCATCATCATCATCATCATCCATCATCATCATCATCATCATCATCATCACCATCACCATCACCATCACCATCACCATCACCATCACCATCACCATCACCATCACCATCACCATCACCATCACCATCACCATCACCATCACCATCACCATCAGCATCAGCATCATCATCAGCATCATCAGCATCATCAGCATCATCAGCATCATCAGCATCATCAGCAGCATCAGCAGCATCAGCAGCATCAGCAGCATCAGCAGCATCAGCAGCATCAGCAGCATCAGCAGCATCAGCAGCATCAGCAGCATCAGCAGCAGCAGCAGCAGCAGCAGCAGCAGCAGCAGCAGCAGCAGCAGCAGCAGCAGCAGCAGCATCATCATCATCATCATCATCATCATCATCATCATCATCATCATCATCATCATCATCATCAACAACAACAACAACAACAACATCATACACCCGTCACGTCTATTGTAGACATTGGTCAGGCACAGAATTCTAAAATAAAAGAAATCTGCCTTCAGACGGGTAAACGCAGCAGTAATCCAGCAAAAAACTAGACACTGCTACGCCAGTGGCTTGTCAGCACCACTTCCGAAAAATATAATAAGAATGTGAATAATTTAAACTAGAAAGCATGGAATGATTGAGCTCATGTTCATAATGTCTGCACTAAGTCGTTGCATTGCTCGAAGTGGCATAGGACTGGTTGTACAAGATACCCTAGTAGACTAGCTAGAAAAGGGGTGGCTAAAACATGGAGAGGTAACAGGATGTTCCGGTTAACCTGCCTGTTTTTAAATAATGCAAACGTCTATGCTGTTTCACATTGTCTTTGTTTGACGGCGAGACGTGTGTTATTTCATTTGGTAAAGAAAATTAATGATGCAAAGACATTGGCACGCACTGTAAACATGTTCAGACTAGCAAGCTTTCTGTCGCGAGTTTTTTCTCTGAGAGTAAACTCGCAAGTGTGAACGCGGTTTACGAGTTACTATCGGCAAAAAATTGCGAACTCCCCCACAATTACTGCGAGTTACTGTTTACTGTGAATGCCTCGGTGAGTTACTGTCTAGTGTGAACGCCTTGGAGAGTTACTGTCTCGTGTGAACTCCTCGACGAGTTACTGCCTAGTGTGAACTCCTTGATGAGTTACTGTCTAGTGTGAACTCCTCGACGAGTTACTGTCTAGTGTGAACTCCTCGACGAGTTACTGTCTAGTGTGAATACCTCGACGAGTTCCTGTTTACTGTGAAAGCCTCGGCGAGTTACTGTCTAGTGTGAACGCCTCGGCGAGTTACTTTCGGTACTTCTGGCAGTGAAAAGGGCAGCATCAGCTCGGGCTTACTCTCGAAGAGTAACTCACAGCAGGCTTGGCTTTCTAGTCTAGACATGCTTGCGAGTTACTTAGCGAGTTCACTTGGCGAAAATCTCGCTAGTCTAAACGTGCCCTTATTAATACAGTGTCTATTATGTCTATGGTTGGACTTTACATAGAACTTTCTAGAAGTCAGATCATTCAAACCATTTACCCAAGAATGGAATTTTTTTTCCACTAGACCAGGGGTGTGCAAATTGCGGCCCACCGAGAGAATTTGTGCGGCCCGCGAAGAGATTTGTCAACCTACTGAAAGTGCGGCCCGGGCGATTAATTGAGTGTATCCAACTGAAGTCCGTGCCACGATCCCAAATATAGTGCAGGTAGTTTTTTCTACTAGATCGGATGCCATTAACCCTTACCAGACGGTTGTAGCTTAATGTCACTGTACTACACAGACTGTGTGATACACATTACTAATATGCATTGTAATGAAATTACCACTATCTGTCCTGAAAGTAGAAATATATGGTTTGTAATATAAATTTTAATAACTTCTAAAATGGTTTCTTGAGTGTAGTAGTAATGATGTACGCAGGTCAGATGCAAAAAATCATTATTAGGCCCTACTGTATTTGGCTCCTTGATCAAACTGCCTGTGGCCCGCAGGAATTGCGGGAAAGTTTAATGTGGCCCGGCTAGTCAGATAATTTGCACCCCCTGCATTAAACGATGCCGGGTGAGTTTCATTTTTTAAACTTGAATAAAAATAATTGAAACCAATCTGCTGTGATTAAAGCTACTTTGTAGACAGAACGTTATGATTATTACATTTCTGCAGAAATTTGCAGTTGTTATCGTAATTTTGTTGCTATTTTAGGAACAGTAAACAGCACTAGTGTTCATGGTCACTGTGACATTGTATTGCAAAAGTTGATGGAAAAGGAAATAATTGATCTTCGATTAGGAAATCTATCGTGGACGCCTGATTGGGTTCGTCAGAAAATCTATGAGAAAGTTTTATGAACTACTTTTCACTCGCGTTCACATAGCTTAAGCTTCACTCAAGTGTGGAAAGCCCTTTACTCCGTTTAGTATTTACTGCGCTAGTTTCTCCGCTAGTGGGTGGCTGCGTTTTCGTTCTTAAGGGCTCTTTCGCGTGGCATCCGAACTTTCATGTGACCGTAATAATTCCGCAGATTTGCAGTTTGCAAGGTGGCAAAAATCAAGTATAAATTAACTATATTAAAGATGCGCTGATCCATTAACGAGTTCGCTACCTTAACTGGATAAAACTAATGATGATATTCAACCAAACTGATTGACGAATTAACTAGGATTCGGAACTTCTGGACTGGAAAGTCTGACCCGAATCATCTGTTGTAGTCTGGTTTAGACTACTTTCAGCAGTGGTACCACTAGCCTCAGATAAAGCTCTCTGCCTTCTCCTGCGGTACAGCATCACCACTAACAGCAAAATAGTTAAAAGAATCATTGCTCCAATCCCGGCAACGACCATCAAAATGGCGGAAAGGTAACTCGCCGGTGTCTTTGCTGTCGATGCGACTCCCTTTTGACTGACCTCCTCCGGAGTGGTTTCTGTGTCGTTCGTATCGTTGACTGTGGTTTCTGTGAGCGTTTCTATCGTCACGTTTGGTAGTTCGCAGTCAAAGTCCACAATTTCAGCATCTAGCATGGCTGGCGTATTACAATCAACTACACTTTCGGACCAAGCTTCGGTTTTCGTCCACAGGATGTCGCAATCGCAGATTAGTTCGTTACCTGTGAAAATTCATTATACATATATGAAGATGTTCTAAAGGTAATTGCCAAGACACTAGAATACAGGTAGAATTCAAGTAAAATACAAGTGAGCTTAATTTTTTAAAATCATTATCGCATATTAGTTCGTTACCTGTCAAAATCCATTATACATATATGAAAAAGTTTTTTTTACATGCGCACGATAATCAGGTTTTGTTAATACAAAAATATGATACAATTCATGAATTCTGCGCTAGAGACCTAAGAAGCTAGCTTATGGTAGGCCACTAGAATTAGTTACGAAAAAATTACAATATATACAGATACAATATTACAATATATACAAATATGAATACGGGTGCGAAGTAATAAAAATATTATTATACTATACAAGTTTTTGAAAATGAAAAACAACAAATCATGATTGAGTGATCAGTTATATGTTTCAAGTAAGTTTAATTTATATTTTTTTAAATATGGACAGCGAGTTGGCATTTTTAATAGCTGGAGCAATTGAATTCCATATGTAAGGGCCATTGTATTTAATAGAAAATTTTCTAACGTTTGTGTTGCACTGTATGTAGTGATAGTTAAGTTTATAACGTGTGCCGTAATTATGCATCTCAGCATTCAAACAAAAATAATCAGTAAATAAGGGAGGCAATAATTTATGAGAGAATTTGTACATGAAAATGGCAGTTTGGAACTTATTAATGTCGTAAATGTTTAGAAAGTTTAGTCTTTTAAATATTGGCGGTGTATGGTCCTGATAAGGTAATTGCTAAGACACTAGAATACAGGTAGAATTCAAGTAGAATACAGGTGAGCTTTATTTACATAAATCATTAATGACACTATACATTGCTCTCTCAGTTTAAGTCACATGCTTACTCAATGATCTCTGAAAGCCAACTGACCAGGTAAGTTTTTCCATGAAGCAAGGAAGCCAGCAATTCAATGAAGGTAAATCTTATGCATACTTGTTCAAGGATGAAAGTTTAGACTGTACATAAAGAAATAAACTTATTTTATAGCTGAAATTTCTTGCGTTGGATTTTTAATGTTTTAACAAGAGAACGTAATAATATGATTAATGATCATAATTAAGAACTAATAAAAAATAAGATAAAGAAATCGGGAGCTTCACGACAACATAACTTACTAAAACAATTATTTAATTTATTCAAAAAGTCCCTAAAATGAAAAGACGGAAAAATGAATAAACACGTAGTGGGGGAAAAACGGGGGCGCAAAGGAGATTTGAACCCACATCCACTAAATTTTTATCACCTAGTACACTGGTTACTCAGCTATAACTTTTTCAAGGCAATTATTGGCTTTCCCGCACGCTCCTAGGCATACAATTTAACTCGACGTACAACTGATTAACAATGCAAGGTTCCAATGCGGAGTGATATCAATCCTAAACTCATCATCTAGATCAGGGGTGTGCAAATTATCTGACTAGCCGGGCCACATTAAACTTTCCCACAATTCCTGCTGGCCACAGGCAGTTTGATCAAGGAGCCAAGTACAGAAAGGCCTAATAACGATTTTTTTGCATTCGACCTGCGTACATCATTACTACTGCACTCAAGTAACTATTTCAGAAGTTATTAAAATTTATATTACAAACCATATATTTTTACTTTCAGGACAGATAGTGGTAATTTCATTACAATGCATATTAGTAATGTGTATCACACAGTCTGTGTAGTACACTGACATTAAGCTACAACCGTCTTGTAAGGGTTAATAGCATCCGATCTAGTAGAAAAAACTACCCGCACTATCTTTGGGATCGTGGCACGGACTTCAGCTGGATACACTCAATTAATCGCCCGGGCCGCACTTTCATTAGGTTGACAAATCTCTTCACGGGCCGCACAAGTTCTCTCGGCGGGCCGCATGGGGCCCGCGAGCCGCAATTTGCACACCCCTGATCTAGACCATGGATTAAAACTCCATCTGGGACATTTCCGGTCAAGAATCCGTTTCACGTGCAAGTTTATAGCAACTGCCAGTGCCTCATATTTTTGTCAAAAACGAATAGTAAAGAAGTCGCATAAGTTTTCTGAGATTTGCAGATAATAAAAATAATAATAATAATAATAATATTAATAATAACAATAATAAAAATAATAATAATAATAATAACAATAATAATAATAATAATAATAATAATACTAATACTAATACTAATACTAATACTAATAATAATAATAATAATAATAATAATAATAATAATAATAACAACAATAATAATAATAATAATAATAATCTTTATTTAAAGTCGGCTTTTGGGTAAACAACATTAGCTCAAAGAGCTATTATCGCCAACTGTAAATAACAACCTACAACTACATAACAGAGACTATTATTATCCTACTTTTACCCCAAATACCACGCGTCAGGCAGGGCAAAGCAGGTACCATTTTTAAAGTGTTTGGTATGACCCGGCCGCTGGTTCGAACTCACGACCTCCCAGACGGAAAGCGGGCGCGTTACCTCTAGAGATAAGGAAAAAACAAAGCAGAGTTTTCTGAAAATTAGCGATTCTTAGCAGAATACAGGTAATTTTCCTTTGCAACAAAATAAAATTTTGACTTACCAAGCAACATTATGGTCACCTCTTCGAAAGGCATATTGCTATGAAATATAGGCCTGTCCATATGCCGTATAGGATTGTGTTTTATTACTAGTCTACTCAGCTTGGGATTGGTTGAAAAATCCAGCACCAATGTCCTTAAAACAGGATTATTAGATATCTCCAACACAGTCATATCTGGCTGATTGCCAAAAGCTCTGGGATGTATATTTGTGAGTTCCTCATTTCCCTTAATTGCAATACTATCCGTCACCTGAGCCATAATGTCGTTTTCTGAAATGTCCGTCAGTTCTGTGGATTCTATAACCACCTGCCTCAACACTTTCCCTAATAGGAAGTTTTCAGGTAACCGCTTTTCAAGATAGAATTCGACCGTGAAGGAATTAATGTGACCTTGTAGCATGATGCTCCTCATGGTAAGTTCTTCTTCCGTGGTATTTGGACAGTTCACGTCACATTCTTCGGGATACGGGAAGCTTTGGTCGTATTTACACCGTGGTACCTGAAATGGATACAAAACACCAGTTTAACGTGTTGACCAAAAGTTTCTTTATTCTGAAAGACAATTATTAACATTTAGTTTAATTTGCATTGAGTAGAAGAAAATTAGTTGCATGATTAAATGTATTGCTATAACTAAGAACTGATATAAAACTTATGTAAACTATATTGAAATTAATTAACAATAACTTGCGTTGTTAGAGCCTTTAATAGTTACAAAGACAGGAATGAGAACTCCAAGTTGCCTTAAGAACAACAATGTCACAACAATAAATTCACAAGAAATTTACAGTCATAATGCTCATCACAGTCAGAAAAATAGAGCAATGGCGGAGAGAACCAAAAGACGGGTAAAATGTCATACAACTACTACAGCTATTGCTCACGAAAGACCGTGTGACCATGACTTAAAAGTGTGACTATTGTAAAAGGTAAAAAGCCTACTAAATAAACAAACAGGTGGCAGCACCGTGGCAGTAATTGAGAACTAAATTAAAACCAAAAAAGGGCCTATGCCCCCGCTACAGTACCTGCTCATCGATGGGAATGGTTGTGCACGTGGATTCCCAAAATTGCAGAGAACTAGGTGTAAAAATGGCGGCTAAAACACACAGAGTAAATAAGATCTTCCAGTCTTTCTGTGTGTTTAAAATTATGGCCCAGGAACATGGCGTCCCATGCCATACTTGTCTTTGTTTGGCAGTGAAAGGCTTATTAAACGTCGCCATTATCATTCGAATAGCACTGCCACACAGCGGCTGGAACTGTAAACAATTAATACAACCGTATGCACTATAAACCATTAAAACAACCGTATGCACCATAAACATTTAATACAACCGTATGCACCATAAACAATTAATACAACCGTATGCACCATAAACATTTAATACAACCGTATGCACTATAAACCACTAATACAACCGTCTGCACCATAAACCATTAATACAACCGTCTGCACTAAAAACAATGAATACAACAATATGCATTGTAAACAATTAATAAATAATCGATCAACAATGCACTGTCTATCATATTTTTTATCTATGGCTTGACATTATCTATAGCTTCTAGAATTTTATTAAACTAGCCTACTGACAATTCTCGAATTCTAATTCCATTTGTTGCAACACATTTTTATATGGGTTAATTAAGTTACTGTAAGAGAAATGAAATAATTCTAATTGATTATTAACAATGGATTCTTTTTTCACAATGAACAAAACCGTTGAATTTCAGTTTTCTAATTTGAATTCAAAGTGTTTGAAACTGATGTTATAACTTTCTTATAATTTATTAACTATGCCTACCTAACTAACATAATTGTTAATATGCTTGATTTAATCTTTGTAAATGAAGAAAAGGATTCATGAAATGATACCGAGCTTCATTTTGGATTTAATCACGTGGTCACTACAGCACAATGTACGTTTGTTCTGTCTGAAACCATAACGTATCCAGTTATGTAATTCTGATGCCATCCGGGATGAGATGAATCTGTTGTTGCATTGAAATTATGAAAGTGTCCTATTTAAGGAACGATTATGTCAGTTATGTAATTCTGATGCTATCCAGGATGAGATGCATCTGTTGTTGCATTGAAATTATGAAAGCGTCCCATTTAATGAACGATTATGTTAGTTATGTAATTCTGATGCTATCCAGGATGAGATGCATCTGTTGTTACATTGAAATTATGAAAGTGTCCCATTTAATGAATGATTATGTGAGTTATGTAATTCTGATGCTATCCAGGATGAGATGCATCTGTTTTTACATTGAAATTATGAAAGTCTCCCATTTAATGAACGATTACGTCAGTTATGTAATTCTGATGCTATCCAGGATGAGATGCATCTGTTGTTACATTGAAATTATGAAAGTGTCCCATTTAATGAACGATTATGTCAGTTATGTAATTCTGATGCTATCCAGAATGAGATGCATCTGTTGTTACATTGAAATTATGAAAGTATCCCATTTAATGAACGATTACGTCAGTTATGTAATTCTGATGCTATCCAGAATGAGATGCATCTGTTGTTACCAAAAGTCTCATTTGTCGTGTAAAGACATGAAATTTAACTTAGTCCTGTAACCCTGGATTAGAGCTTACAGATTACAGGAATCCTGCGTACTTGATGATCACCTACTAGCATTGTCTGGCGACATTAAACTCTACGTAACTGCAGTGTACAACAATGTACGAAAATGACGTTGCACGTGCTGTGACAACGGAGACGGAGTAGAGCGTTGATAGGAAGTGATTATTTAATGCTTACGTTACCAGCATATTTATGTACAACAGTAAAACTTGGGGTTTAGCAATTACTCAAGAAAAGCAGCTTGACACATTTTCATAGAAGTCTTCTTAGGAAAGTTTTAAAAATAAGATGGCCATACATAATCAGAAACGAAGATTTATACACCAGAACAAAAGAAATTTATTGGAGTTTAAACGTGAAGATCCGAAGATTAAGATGGCTAGGACATCTTCTAAGATTACCAAATGAAGCACCAGTAAGAATTGCCTTTAAAGGAAGCCTTAAAACCTTGCAAAAAACCACCTGGTAAACCTAAAACAACTTGGATGGCTAAGATAAATAAAGATGTTCAACAACTTCAACCAAATCTATCTTTAGGAGTAGAAGAACTTACGCTGTTCGCTGCAGATAGAAGTGGGTGGAATGCTCTGATAAATGAGGATACCTCAATGCCTACAACAGGTGGAATGAGATTTTGAAGAAGGAAATGATTCCTGATCCATCAGTACCAACAGTACACTGATTTCCTGTTATAATTAGCATCCCTGATCTGCCTAGATGTTTGCTGTGCTGTATTAATTGTTTTACTACAGCCTGTGACTGACTGTTCAACTTCTAAGAGAGGCATTCACTCGGTATTATTACTGGATGCAACTAAAGCATTCGATCGTGTTGTAAGTTGTGTCCAAAGAAAACTCATTGACAAAAGCGTGTTACCACTTGTTGTATGGTTGTTAATGTATATTAATATTGTAACGGATCCGGGTTCCAGTGCCGTATCCGTCTCCTCAGAATGTATCCCACTTCTGACACCAGTGTAACGGATCCGGGTTCCTGCGCGGATCCGTCTCATGATGTATATACCGGCATACAAGTTATGAAATACTTTACAGCAGACGAGAAAAGTAAAAAGAATACGAATGTAAAATAAACTTTAATGCACAACCAGTAGCCCCATGACATGTGAACAGACTTTGGAATAAAAATCAGCAAACCTACAGCATTTACCCTTACATACAGAAAGGCCAGGTTGGAATCGTCAAATTACGGCATGCATTCTGTTTTATACAGGTACATTTGCATTACTGGGCTTCTCAACCATACCCATTACTAACATTAGGGGGTTGGTCAAAATCTGCCTTCGTAACAATATTAATATATTAATATAATATACTAATATGTAGCTGTTACGTAGGTACACCAATTAATCATTACAGATCAAATGAGACAGTGAACTGAGTGAGGAATTTTGCATGAAAGCGGCGTTAAGCAAGGTGGTGTCCTTGTTACTCTGCAGAATGGACGAAAAATCAGAGCTATTGAGGCTTTCGAATAAATCTTTCTGGAATCTGTATAGAAACATCTTTCTTTGCAACAACATTGAAACAATATAATTAGAGAATTATAATTTTTTTGGTTCATACTTGCTGCGATATAAGAAAGTCGTTTAAATCTAAGATGGAATGGAATCCTAGCATGCTGCATAGTACCTTATTCATAAGGAATATTAGTTTAAACATAATTTATTATAGGATTGGATCAGGCAGTTTGTACAACATGATTTAAGATCCTCACCATAACAGACTTTATACACTATTTACAAGAACATTTACAGTAAGAATAAACTATACTTAGTTTTCAGTATACTTTAGTATACTAAAGTTTTATTACAGTGATACATTAGACATTAGTAAAAAATGACGGTTAGTAAATATTAATGTACGATTATTTAAGAATGATGCATTTTATATCAGATAGAAACTGCTGGAAGCGTTTAGTACGTAATATAAAGTCATGTATACATTGGAATATTTTACAGTTAGTAACAAAGTTAAATTCATTTTTTCCGAATAATAACAACTTCAACAGATCATTATTTCCTAAGACAGCTATATTAAGGTTTTCGGGCAGAAGTATTGCGTTTAGTTTATCAAACATAACTACCCTAGCTAGTTGATGTAATGGGCAATTCATAAGGAATATGCTTTGATTCGTGTCGAGTTTTGACTAATGTAACAGTAATGTACTAATGTAAAGTAATAGAAGCTGAAATTTGTGAATATTAGGTTTGTCTTCTTGCTCATATCTCTCTCTCTCTCTCTCTCTCTCTCTCTCTCTCTCTCTCTCTCTCTTTCTCTCTCTCTCTCTCCCTCTCTCTCTCTCTCTCTCTCCCGCTCTCTCTCTCTTTTTCTCTCTCTCTCTCTCACTCA
>JAQGDQ010000657.1:5710-35710 GCA_030141605.1 Tubiluchus corallicola
ATACATTCAAAACCACAAGGGCTCTTGTACAATATGTATCGGGCCCGGAGTATGCCCCCCCCCTCCGCAGAAGAAGCATAGACCCACAGTGGCCTATACATACTGACACAACTGAGAGTATATACACACACACATATATATATATTGGGTACTACAACAAGCGAACATTTTTGTAAATTTGGGGGCCCACTCTTCAGTTTGTCATAGGGTCCACAAGAAGGTAAATCTGACCTTGGCTATGTCACAGACATCTCTGTGCATACTCCATAGCCTACTTTCAGCATTGACACAAGCATCTCGAATACTCTATTCCCAAGTAAAATACAAGCATTGAAAGTTTTCGGTTTTTCGTACTTGGAGTGTAGAATTTGGCACGCTGCGCCTCTGTTTCAGGAATTCACTTATATATATAAGCGAAGCTAGTTTTTTTACTAGTCGCTTTTTAGTTCTGTTCGGTTCAGTACTTCGTTACTTCCACTAATATGATTGTCATTTTTTCTCAACTAAATAAAACTCATGTTTCTCTAACTTTAATATATCGATTTCGAGTTTACTCTGCGCCAATACTAGTGACTGATTTTGTACTTTTCCCCAGCAGGTCAATAGACATACTGATTAATCGACTGTCTCTTCAATGTTGTCACAGCAGCACAAGTTCGTATGCTAAAGTTAACACGTAGCTTAAAATTAATGAAGCTTCGATTATTTCCTTTTACCTGACGGTGTAGCGATGATCAATTCCTTTCTCATCCATTGTGTTTAATTATGTTGGAAACTCGTCTGTATCGCCGCTTTTTGCCTGGATATTTTCCAACTTAAATCCTCATGCAGATCTTTGTCTCACGTGTAAGTATATCCTTCACTTTGTGGACACTGAAGGTAACTGAAGCATTATTGCAGTAACTGTTGAGGCTACTAATTTTCATAACTCGTACTTAATTTCGACTCTATCTTGAACAACAGGGCAAAACTTTGTACTTTGATACCACGTAATGTTTAACTAACACGAGTTGTAGCTTGCAACTTACTTCTTTTGACATTTGAGAGAGGCGTAGCTTAGTGGTCGTGATATAGGCCTAAGCTATGCAGCACGGATTGTGTTAAGCAGTGCTCGATTTGTGAAATGAATTGGTGGGTGACAGGAATAGGTAAAATCTGGGTGATTTCCGGAATTTCTTTGGTTCGTGGAGGATACGTATACATCTGAACTTGTTCGAAATAAGTCTGCTTGTTTATTCTCAAATTTTTTGATAGTGAGCGAGATTTTGGGTCCGCCACAATTATGATTTCTGGTCCGTACTGTTGAAACCTGGCCTACTTTCAAATTTTGTTGTTAATTTGGTCCGACTACGAAGGGACGATAAGGCAGCTTTAAAGTATAAAGTTAAAGGACAAGAAAAGGGTACCTGAAGTAGGTTTCAGAAAAATCACCTTAAAAATTTCACTTTTAAGCAATTTTATGCGTATATGGTAGTCGAGTTAAAAGGAATTTTTGTTTGTTTTCATTTTAAATCTCGCGCCATTACATGACGTCACTATGCAAACGTTAATCAGGGAAAGAAAAGGAAATGTTAAATTATGTCCCAAAAAACTTTCCGTGCAAATCTATATTACTTAGCATTTCGCTTACCTGCTTGAAAGACTTATGCAACTACAAATAATAATTTAAAATGTTAGTGCCAATTGATATAAAATGTCGCTCACTCACCCTCCAAGGTGCACCACTCACTAAAAAAACTTATTTTTAATCTTATTGACAAGATACAGTAATTCAAAATTTTACTTAGTTAGTAACACGTGTACTACGAAGGCTCTGATTATTTTTTCAAACTTTGAACATTGTGTAAACGACCGTTAAAATGGCTGCGCCTAACGGTCATCGCAGGAGTTTAAATTTACACGTTTAATACAGCGTTACGGCCGACGCAAACCATGTATGCAAAAAGGCAGCAGGTAAGTGGTATAAAATATGAGGACGAATTTTTAAGCTTTATGTATGTGTTTTCTTTCTGCTTTAAGTTTATTCAAGTTGTCCCGGCCAGTCGGCTCATTTTGAAATTTGTTGTAACAGTAATTGCACGTTTATTTTACATGGCTATTAATCTTTATCAACAATGACAATGCTCTACGTCTAGCATAATGTTTGTTAAATAAAGAAAAACAATCACTTTCAGTAAATTTTCCTTGGTGCAAATCTCAGAGATAATCGACGGTTCCTTGGTGCAAATCTCAGAGATAATCGACGGCATCTTGTATGTCTTTGTTATGGAAACGTTAGCAATGATGAATATTGCGTTTCTACCGATGGCATGATAGCAGGTAAAATACGTGAAGCCCTATTATAAGATCAACTGATATGTTACGTTACGTTATGTTTACTTACGTTATATAACTGCAGGTTACAAAATACATTTGTTGAAACACTTTAATTCCATTCTTAAAATTTTCATTGTTTTGCTTTACTATCAGTTTTTCTGGGTTCTATTTTTTGAAGCTGCAACCAAACTTATAAAGTAACTACGGAGACGTGGAGAAATTTACAATCTTGTTGCTGCTTTATATGGCTTGGCATCTTTAGAGCTTTAAAGATTGCTATTTTGGTGACCCAGGTTTGTGAATTTTTGTGATACGACTAATTATGCATGCTTGTGTGTGTGTGTGTGCGTGCGTGCGCACGCACGTGAAACCTTGTACAGTCGCAGCTTGTGAAATCGAATTCATCTCATCTACACTTCATTATTACAAGCCAATCTTATTCGACACTGACAGCATTGGTTTCTTCACCCCCCCCCCCCCGGATTTTGGGATCTTGCCCCCACCGGAAAAATATCTCATTCGCAAATGTCCCATATTGAGCCATGTACGAGATCTCCAGCTCACTTAGCCGCACAAAAAATTGCGGCCCTCACTTCAAAAATGTAAGAGGAGATCCAGCCTAGTGAAAAAAAACCTAAAAAACCCAACCACCCCGTGATCTTTGCCCCGCAGTGACGAAAGTGAAAGCAAACCCGAGCCAGTCAATAACTGCCAACTAACTCACCTAGACTGAATTGATCAGGTTGAATGTA
Source organism: Tubiluchus corallicola (assembly GCA_030141605.1). Classification (NCBI taxonomy): domain Eukaryota; kingdom Metazoa; phylum Priapulida; class Priapulimorpha; order Priapulimorphida; family Tubiluchidae; genus Tubiluchus; species Tubiluchus corallicola. The sequence goes on from JAQGDQ010000657.1 coordinate 8,779, forward strand.
ATGACTGTTTAAATCAGTTAATGCACATAAACAGTATAATACGAACATAACTAGGTCAGTGGATACAATCGATAGTTATCATGAAGTTGGAGCCACTTCAAGAAACATCAAAAATTGAATTCTAATGATTTAAATAAATTTAATGGTAAAATTAAAGGCAGGTGAAATTTCTCGTAGTTCCGTCCTTATGAACTGGTTATTAAGTGTTTCTCGTTTAGCAGAAAAGCGTTTCAACTCAATCCATTCCCTACAACACATTCAATTTAAACGTTTTACTAACACGAATCACAGGCAGATAATGGGGCAGCTGATGTTCTCTCAGGTGGCCGTTGAGTGATAATACTGGTGTCTATGTCATCAGTAGACATTTGCATTTAGAAGCATGTAGCATGTTAGTAGCAGAAGCATGTTAGAAGTATGCAGACGGTAGCATGTTTCCGAAACTGCTGTCCTTAAGCTGTACCTGAGCCATAGATACAATAATACCTTGCTTAGTGAACGCGTTGGGCAAGTTTAGGAAGACGGAGCACATGAAAGAAAGAGAGTTGTCAAATGAGCAGAACGTCAGAGTTATGGCCTGGAAATTTATTCCTTTAATTTGTTAAAAACCACTTGCTTTTTGTGAATTTTTACCCAAGTAGTTAGAAGTTTGTCAGCTCTACAAACTGTCAGCTTTACAAACTCTAGCAATATAAATACTGCTGCCCACGTGCCGAGAAGGACGTTGATAAGGAATCATGCATCCTTCGCTAGTATTTAGTACTTCCTTCGCTAGTATTTAGTACTTCCTTCGCTAGTATTTAGTACTTTATAAACAGAAATGAGTTTTTGTTTCAAGTATCCTAATTTACAGGTCGTTTCATCTGGAAAAATCCACCAGGCTGATCCACCTGGCCTTAACAGTCTGATCGTATAAGCAGAGTTTTTTGACATGAAAGCGCTGTCTTGAAACTAGATAGAGACTGCTTCTTTAGTTGGCAGATTATTTTGACAAAGTTATTTTGGCAGATTAGCCTTTGCTACGTCTATATTGTACTGCAGGGCTGTGATGAGGTACTGTAATACTGGCAGGAGAATACAGCGGACTTCTCAGGTGTGCGTGTGAACGTGGCTTTAACTAGCACATAGACGCTTATTCTGACCTTGTGTTAGTGGGAGCCACTAGTCACGTGCACACCTGAGCTTATAAAAAGGGTAGGTCTGCTGTAGATCCTTGTCAGTGGTCAGTGGTCGTCCCATCTTATCTCAGCTCTGTTCGCACTTCATCAAGCTTTCTGTTTGCTCCATTCGGTAAGCTGTCTGGAACATTTATTTTGTTTGGGTAATAAATCGTCATTTTTATTTTATTCATTTTGGTTTTTGTCTTTGAGTCATGCCGCACGGTGTAGGCCGCGGTGCCATCCGTTCTGCCTCCACTAAAAGTGGAGAGCAGTCCAATATTATACATGCACGTCTATTTGCCTGTGTACACATTGTATAAGATTATCAGCTTAGAAGCAATTTTTTTATGCTAATCTTGACTGAGTCAAAAGTTCATTATAGTTCTAGGGCAAAGCAGTCGCTTAAAAAGTGATTATTGAAATAAATGAGTTAAATATTCTTTTCAATAGTGACCAGAAACCAGTATTTTAACAGCCAGCAGCAATATTCTGTTTTCGTGTAATACTTTTCTGGTGAAAATTCAACCTCAGTGCCATTCGTTGTGTGTATAAACTCGCAACTATGCATAGCCCTAGGTAGTAGGCTGTTTATGACCACCATAAATAACACTATAGTGTCAGAATTTCGCCTTTCTTCTATACAAATCTAGAAGCTTCATGAATTGTTTGCAAGCTAGTCAGCCCCTCGTAGTTTAGTGACTTAGTCAATGAGTACTGCACGTTCCTTGCTGTACTAGCGTTATTATAACAATGCGTATTTATCGATGCTTGTTTAGTAAGAAAATTAATTCACCGCTATAATTATCCAACATTAAAACATACTGAAGGCCTATGTTCCTAGAGTTCCAAAGGTGACACGTTTTGCTGATGATCAGATATTAACAATGCATTGAAATGATGACGGTGACACGATGTTATGATTGATGTTCGAGTTACAAGTAATAGAATTACCCATCTCTAGTATAGGGACAATTGTTTATTGCTACATAAGTTATAAATGACAGAAGTGTAGCATACAGATTCTAGTTTCAGTAGGTCAACTTTAATTTCTTATCATTATCATTATTATTTTTAATTTCATTGCACCAATAATAATTTGTAGTGCTAGTAAAAATTTATAAAATGTGCTGGCCAAACTTCAGCTAGTTTACTTAAAGCCTCTCTGGCCTGGTTTCATGATAGGACACATACATTTAAAGTTTAGCAGCTGACAATGATTTGTTACTATTGCGGACCTTGCGGATCGCATCTCTGCTGATTTCATACGGTCCGCGGAATTTGTGGAGTCACGGAACCATTCTTCTGTGGACTGCGGAGTTGCGGACTTGAAAATGCTGGGTCCGCGACCCTTTGCCAGGTAGTGCTTGACCTATCAAAATTGGCAACATCACCTGTTCAGGACTCGTACTCTACTTTTCAAAAATATAGGACATTATTCTAAAAAATATAGGAATTATAGGACATTTTTCCTTAAAAATGAAAGTTTCTAACCTTACACTACAGTGATTTTCACAATTTCTTTGCAAAAGTAAATGATCGTGCCGAAGGCGTGCGAAAAATACCAATAACATTCTCATTTCATTGAGAATTCATGATTTTATAGGAATTATAGGACATTTTTATAGTTTATCAAGTTTTGTAGGCATTTTTAGGACATAACCCCAAATATAGGAATTATAGAATGAGTACGCGCCCTGCCTGTTCACCAATAATTCATGATTTTACAGGAATTCATGATTTTATAGGAATTATAGGCTGCCAGGAATCATTTGCTGCCAGTTTACCAGCAAATGACCGAAGTAGACTTTTGTGTCAAAACGGTTTCTGTGAAACTGTTCATGCAAACAAGTCTACATCAAAGTCCAAGGTTGATGAACATATGTCACCCTCTCAGAGATGTACTTATGATGGACTATCTGGAAGATCTGGTAACTGAACAATGTATTGCACTTACAGTAAGACAGCGTCTGGAAACTCGCCCTGTTCAATTGCCAGGAAGTGTTATTTTCTTCGACTTGGTATTCCCTAACCAGCGTCTGGAAACTGGCCCTGTTCAATTGCCAGGAAGTGTTATTTCCTACGACTTGGTATTCCCTAACCAGCATCTGGAAACTGGCTCCATTCATTTGCCAGGAAGTGTTATTTCCTTCGACTTGGTATTCCCTAACCAGCATCTGGAAACTGGCTCCATTCAATTGCCAGGAATTGTTATTTCCTACAACTTGGTATTCCCTAACCAGCGTCTGGAAACTGGCTCCATTCAATTGCCAGGAAGTGTTATTTCCTTCGACTTAGGGATACACTGTTTATACTCAGATGCAGAGGTGACCTTTAAAATTGCAACCAGCACACAGCAAGAAAACAGCAAGACACTAAAATTCACACTTGGTTGCAACTGGCCAGTGGCAGACTACGGACTTGAATTTTCGACTCCTTGCTGTGAACGAAATGAGTCACTAAAATGAGGGGAAATGTAAAATGTAACCTTTATTATAATAAACAGAGAAAACATTATGAAGTTCCTAAACAGTGTTTTTGCAGAATTTTTGTGATAGTGTGAGACAATACATGATCAAAGATAGGTAATTGGGTACCTGTGCCAAATATGGCTGCCTTATTTATACACGAAGCATCTACATGGTATATTAATTATAAATGCGTAACAAAGAACAAGCATCTCGCAAACTCGTGACATGAGAAATTGTTTCTCACTTTCATCACTTTGAAGTAGAAGAAAGTCTAATACAATTACAAATAACGATTCTCAGTTCCGTCCAGTGGATCTTTAATTATTGGACAATACCAGGATTTTGTAGGTGGCTTTGACGCGACATAATCACACTGCTGTAGAATAAAGTCTAATACTACTGATCTCTAGTTAATACAAATAACAATTACATATCAGAAATAATGATTTTCAATTCCACTCCGTGGAAGTTTATTATTTGGACAGGATCAAGATTTTGTAGGTGGCAGATTTGTTGCAAAATAATCATACTGATGTAGAACAAAGTCTAATGCTACTGATCTCTAGTTAATACAAATAACAATTATATATTGCAAACAACGATTACCAATTCCACTCCGTGAATGCTTAATTATTGGACAGAACCAGGATTTTAATGGTGGCAGATTCGATGCAACTCAATCACTTTGATGTAGAACAAAATCTAATGTTACTGATCTCTAGTTAATATAAATAACAATTATATATGAGAAATAATGATTTTCAATTCCACTCCGTGGCAGTTTAATCTTTGGTCAGGATCAGGATTTTGTAGGTGGCAGATTTGTTGCAAAATAATCACACTGATCAGAAATAATGATTTTCAATTCCACTCTGTGGAAGTTTATTATTTGGTCAGGACCAAGATTTTGTAGGTGGCAGATTTGTTGCAAAATAACCACACTGATGTAGAACAAAGTCTAATGCTACTGATCCCTAGTTAATACAAATAACAATTATATATTGCAAACAATGATTTTTAATTCCACCAGGTGGATGCTTAATTATTGGGCAGAGCCAGGATTTTAAAGGTGGCAGATTTGAGGCAACCCAATCATTTTAATAGAGAACAAAGTTTAATGCTACTGATATCTATTTAATATAAATAACAATTAAACATTGCAAATAACAATTTTCAATTCTACCTGGAGGATGACTAATTATTGGACAAGATTTAGTAGGTGGCAGATTTGAAAAACACACAATGCCCTGTAGTAAGAAAAGATACACACTGTGGCAAAAATTTAAATTTTTCACAAATGTTTCCTTGTAAAGGTCTTCTTTCCATTGCTTTAAATCATTTTGTGTGACTGCAGTTGCTAACTAGAGGGGCTACGTTTGTGCATAATGTCAGAGTAGCAAAAGTGACTGCAGTAAAACCTCGGTTCATGTATTGCAAACAAATCAGTGTGCGAACAAATTTTTCTAACAAATTTCGGCTCTGTTTTAGTACCATGTTCGGTATGTGAACGGATGACGAACCCCCTCTAATGGCCATGTGGCCACAATTCCATGTACAGTACATACCCACGCTCACGTGAACGGATGACAAACTCATACTACTGATGACGTGGTCTCAATTCACGCTCACTTGTTCTTGGCCACGTGCAGTGTACACATTCTGTGACAAAAACTTGAAAAAAAGAACTGTAAAGGCAAGTGATATAGCATTCTAGCTGTAGCACTTGAATCAACGTCACTTGATATATGAGCTAAACCAAACTTTCAGTACTAGAATGAGAAAAAGATGAATCATAGTCCGGCTCGGCAAACATTGTTCCTAGATATTTTATAATATGTCTTCAACAAAGAGTGACTCTGTGAAACAAGTTGTCATCTATGTTTTAGTGTAATAATCCTAGTTATTACGTAACATTATGCCACCATCCTGGCTAATTGTGACCTGCATGTCAACCATTTGGATGCTCACGCAAAATTCAGATGTTGTGGTGACAATACGATAATAAAAGAATTGAAGGTTTATGGTGCAGCCATGATGAAACAGATGCTAAAATAAGTTTGCATGCTTCTTTCATTAGCAAGCTGTTACAGTCTGATGAGATAGTAGTTTGTGCAGCAGATAGTGATGCTGACTTTTTAGTCCATCACCATGATCCAACATCTTACTGTCTGGATGCAGACAGGTATTACATTAAGAAATAACATTTAGTTTGTTAACTTGTCGAAAGTTCCTGAAACTTTGGGACCACTTACATGCTATGCATACTATGCTTGCATGCGTTGAAGGGAATGAGAGTGAATACACTCCTTTGCTTTAAATCAACTTGTGTGACTGCAGTTGCCAACTCGGGGGACTATGCGCATTTGTGCAAAATGTCAGAAAAGCAAAAGTGAGTGCAGTAAAACAGCGGTTCATGTATTACAAGCAACTGGGTGTGCGAACAGTTATTCGGCTTTGTTTTACTACCATGTTCGGTATGTGAATGGATGACAAATCTACACTACTAGCCACACGGCCACATGAATGGATGACGAACCCACTCTAATGGCCATCTGGTCACAATTCCATATACAGTACATACCCACGCTCACGTGAAAGGATGACGCACCCACTATAAGGGCCATGTGGCCACAATTCCATATACAGTATGTACCCACGCTCACAAGAACGGATGACGAACCCACTCTAATGGCCATGTGGCCACAATTCCATGTACAGTACGCACCCACGCTCACGTGAACGGATGACGAACTCATGCTACCGATCATATGGCCTCAATTCACGCTCACTTGTTCTTGGCCACGTGCAGTGTACACATTGTTCAGGAGTGTGCAGATTTGACAAATACTCAAAGTTTCAAGGGAAAAATTTTCTATCTTAACATCAATTCACGAAGCAGCAGAAATGGCACACAACTGTTTAAACCTGGCGATTTCTTCACTTGGAATAATTCTCACATAGAGTTCAAAGGTATTAGAACAAAGTCTAATGCTACTGATTTCTATTTAATATAAATAACAGTTATATATTACAAACAAAGATTTTCATTTCCGTCCAGTGGCTCCTTGCTGTTTGGGCAAGACCAGGATTTTGTAGGTGGCTTTGACGCAAAATAATCACACTAATGTAGAACAAAGTCTAATACTACTGATCTCTAGTTAATATAAATAACAATTACATATCAGAAATAATGATTTTCAATTCCACTCTGTGGCAGTTTAATCTTTGGTCAGGATCAGGATTTTGTAGGTGGCAGATTTGTTGCAAAATAATCACACTGATGTAGAACACAGTCTAATGCTACTGATCCCTAGTTAATACAAAAAACGATTATATATTGTAAACAATGATTTTCAATTCCACCAGGTGGATGCTTCATTATTGGGCAAAGCCAGGACTTTGTAGATGGCAGATTTGATGCAACATAATCACATTGATATAGAACAAAGTCCAATGCTACTGATCTCTATTTAATATGAATAACAGTTATATATTACAAACAAAGATTTTCATTTCCCTCCAGCGGATCATTAATATTTGGTCAAGACCAGGATTATGTAGGTGGAAGATTTGAGGCAACACAAAGTTACAAGGGAGACATTGCCGATATTAACATCAATTACAGAAGCAGCAGAAATGACTTATAACTGTTTAAACCTGGCGATTTGTTCACTTGGAATGACTGTGACATGGAGCTCAGAGGCAATCGTAAAAAGGCCTAGTGAAAGGAGGAAAAACAATAGGATGATAGTCCGGCATCACACAAGCCCCTGCAGTAAGAAAAGATACACACTGTGGCAAAAACTTGAATTCTTCACAAATGCTTCCTTGTAAAGGTCTTCTTTCCATTGCTTTAAATCATTTTGTGTGACTGCAGTTGCCAACTAGAGGAACTATGCACGTTTGTGCATAATGTCGGAACAGCAAAAGTCACTGCAGTAAAATCTCGGTTCATGTATTACAAACAAATTGGTGTGTGAACAAATTTTTCTAACAAATTTCGGCTCTGTTTTAGTACCATGTTCGGTATGTGAATGGATGACGAACTCACTCTAATGGCCGTGTGGCCACAATTCCATTCACAGTATGTACCCACGCTCACTTGAACGGATGATGAACTCACTCTAATGGCCATGTGGTCACAATTCCATGTACAGCACGTATGCATGCTCACGTGAACGGATGACGAACTCAGGCTACTGATCACGTGGCCTCAATTCACGCTCACTTGTTCTTGGCCACGTGCAGTATACACATTGTTCGGTAGTGTGCTCTGTTATAAAAGATTACGTTTTACTTTTTTAGTAAGTTTTAGCCCTCACTATGGCTCCTAAGAAAGAGAAAGTGTCTAGTGATTCGACAATTTTGACAGAAAAACACTAAAACCACAAAAACATAAATAAAATGCACCATATTTTTGAGGCTGGAATGAATTAAATGTAGTTATATTAATTTTAATGGGCAAAATTGATTCGGAGCCAGGAACAGGTACAGGAATGAATTAAGTTTGTGAACCAAGGTCTTACTGTATAAATAACAATTTTCAATTGCACTTGGAGGATGACTAGTTATTGGACCGGATCAAGATTTTGTAGGTGGCAGATTTGACAAACACACAAAGTTTCAAAGGGAACATTTTCGATCTTAACATCAATTCATGAAGCAGCAGAAATGGCATACAACTGTTTAAACCTGGCGATTTCTTCACTTAGAATAATTCTCACATAAGTTCAAAGGTATTAGAACAAAGTCTAATGTTACTGATTTCTATTTTAATATAAATAACAGTTATGTATTACAAAAAAAAGATTTTCATTTCCATCCAGCAGCTGCTTGCTGTTTGGGCAAGACCAAGATTCTGTAGATGGAAGATTTGAGGCAACACAAAGTTACAAGGGAGAAATTGCTGATATTAACATCAATTCGAGAAGCAGCAGAAATGACTTATAATTGTTTAAACCCGGCAATTTGTTCACTTGGAATGACTGTGACATGGAGCTCAGGGGCAATCGTAAGAAGGCCTAGTGAAAGGAAGAAAAACAATAGGATGATAGTCCAGAATAACACAAGCCCCTGTTGCAGTAAAAAAAGAGACGCACTGTTGCAAAAACTTGAAAAAAAAGAACTGTAAAGGTAAGTGAACTAGCATTCTAGCTGTAGCACTTGAATCAACGTCACTTGATATATATATATATATACATATATGTGCTAAACCAAACTTTCAGTACTAGAATAAGAAAAAAATGAATCATAGTCCGGCTCGGCAAATATTGTTCATAGATATTTTATAATATGTATATCTTCAACAAAGAGTGACTCTGTGAAACAAGTTGTCATCTATGCTTTAGTGTAATAATCCTAGTTATTACGTAACATTATGCCACCATCCTGGCTAATTGTGACCTGCATGTCAACCATTTGGATGCTCACGCAAAATTCAGATGTTGTGGTGACAATACGATAATAAAAGAATTGAAGGTTTATGGTGCAGCCATGATGAAACAGATGCTAAAATAAGTTTGCATGCTTCTTTCATTAGCAAGCTGTTACAGTCTGATGAGATAGTAGTTTGTGCAGCAGATAGTGATGCTGACTTTTTAGTCCATCACCATGATCCAACATCTTACTGTCTGGATGCAGACAGGTATTACATTAAGAAATAACATTTAGTTTGTTAACTTGTCGAAAGTTCCTGAAACTTTGGGACCACTTACATGCTATGCATACTATGCTTGCATGCGTTGAATGGGAATGAGAGTGAATACACTCCTTTGCTTTAAATCAACTTGTGAGACTGCAGTTGCCAACTCGGGGGACTATGCGCATTTGTGCAAAATGTCAGAAAAGCAAAAGTGAGTGCAGTAAAACATCGGTTCATGTATTACAAGCAACTGGGTGTGCGAACAGTTATTCGATTTTGTTTTACTACCATGTTCGGTATGTGAATGGATGACAAATCTACACTACTAGCCAGACGGCCACATGAACGGATGACGAACCCACTCTAATGGCCATGTGGCCACAATTCCATGTACAGTATGTACCCACGCTCACTGGAACGGATGACGAACCCACTCTGATGGCCATGTGGCCACAATTCCATATACAGTATGTACCCACGCTCACAAGAACGGATGACGAACCCACTCTAATGGCCATGTGGCCACAATTCCATGTACAGTAAGCACCCACGCTCACGTGAACGGATGACGAACTCATGCTACCGATCATATGGCCTCAATTCACGCTCACTTGTTCTTGGCCACGTGCAGTGTACACATTGTTCAGGAGTGTGCAGATTTGACAAATACTCAAAGTTTCAAGGGGAAAATTTTCTATCTTAACATCAATTCACAAAGCAGCAGAAATGGCATACAACTGTTTAAACCCAGCGATTTCTTCACTTGGAATAATTCTCACATAGAGTTCAAAGGTATTAGAACAAAGTCTAATGCTACTGATTTCTATTTAATATAAATAACAGTTATATATTACAAACAAAGATTTTCATTTCCGTCCAGTGGCTCCTTGCTGTTTGGGCAAGACCAGGATTTTGTAGGTGGCAGATTTGTTGCAAAACAATAACACTGATGTAGAACAAAGTCTAATGCTACTGATCTCTAGTTAATATAAATAACAATTACATATCAGAAATAATGATTTTCAATTCCACTCCATGGCAGTTTAATCTTTGGTCAGGATCAGGATTTTGTAGGTGGCAGATTTGTTGCAAAATAATCACACTGATCAGAAATAATGATTTTCAATTCCACTCCGTGGAAGTTTATTCTTTGGTTAGGACCAAGATTTTGTAGCTGGCAGATTTGTTGCAAAATAATCACACTAATGTAGAACAAAGTCTAATGCTACTGATCCCTAGTTAATACAAATAACGATTATATATTGTAAACAATGATTTTCAGTTCCACCAGGTGGATGCTTAATTATTGGGCAGAGCCAGGATTTTAAGGTGGCAGATTTGAGGCAACCCAATCACTTTAATGTAGAACAAAGTTTAATGCTACTGATATCTATTTAATATAAATAGCAATTAAACATTGCAAATAACAATTTTCAATTCCACTCCATGGATGCTTACTCTTTGGACAGGACCAGGATTTCGTAGGTGGCAGATTTGTTGCAACAAAATCACACTGATGTAGAACAAAGTCTCTCTATTTAACATAAATAACAATTATACATTGCAAATAACAATTTTCAATTCCAACTGGAGGATGACTAATTATTGGACAGGATCAAGATTTTGTAAGTGGCAGATTTGACAAACACACAAGGTTTCAAAGGGAAGGTTTTTGACCTTAACATCAATTCACGAAGCAGCAGAAATGGCATACAACTGTTTAAACCTGGCGATTTCTTCACTTGGAATAATTCTCACATAGAGTTCAAAGGTATTAGAACAAAGTCTAATTACAAACAAAGATTTTCAATTCCATCCAGCAGCTCCATGCTATTTGGGCAAGACCAAGATTATGTAGACGGAAGATTTGAGGCAACACAAAGTTACAAGGGAGAAATTGCTGATATTAACATCAATTCGAGAAGCAGCAGAAATGACTTATAATTGTTTAAACCTGGCAATTTGTTCACTTGGAATGACTGCGACATGGAGCTCAGAGGCAATCGTAAGAAGGCCTAGTGAAAGGAAGAAAAACAATAGGATGATAGTCCGGCATCACACAAAGCCCTGCAGTAAGAAAAGAGACGCACTGTGGCAAAAACTTGAAAAAAAAGAACTGTAAAGGTAAGTGACCTAGCATTCTAGCTGTAGCACTTGAATCAACGTCACTTGATATATATATATATGTGCTAAACCAAACTTTCAGTACTAGAATGAGAAAAAAATGAATCATAGTCCGGCTCGGCAAACATTGTTCATAGATATTTTATAATATGTATATCTTCAACAAAGAGTGACTCTGTGAAACAAGTTGTCATCTATGCTTTAGTGTAATAATCCTAGTTATTACGTAACATTATGCCACCATCCTGGCTAATTGTGACCTGTATGTCAACCATTTGGATGCTCACGCAAAATTCAGATGTTGTGGTGACACTACGATAATAAAAGACTTGAAGGTTTATGGTACAGCCATGATGAAACAGATGCTAAAATAAGTTTGCATGCTTCTTTCATTAGCAAGCTGTTACAGTCTGACGAGATAGTAGTTTGTGCAGCAGATATTGATGCTGACCTTTTAGTCCGTCACCACGATCCAACATCTTACTGTCTGGATGCAGACAGGTATTACATTAAGAAATAACATTTAGTTTGTTAACTTGTCGAAAGTTACTGAAACTTTGGGACCACTTACATGCTATGCATACTATGCTTGCATGCGTTGAATGGGAATGAGAGTGAATACACTCCTTTGCTTTAAATCAACTTGTGTGACTGCAGTTGCCAACTCGGGGGACTATGCGCATTTGTGCAAAATGTCAGAAAAGCAAAAGTGAGTGCACTAAAACCTCGGTTCATGTATTACAAGCAACTAGGTGTGCGAACAATTTTTCGGCTCTGTTTTACTACCAAGTTCGGTATGTGAATGGATGAAAAATCTATACTACTAGCCACACGGCCACCAATCACATGGCCTCAATTCAAGCTCACTTGTTCTTGGCCGCGTGCAGTGTACACATTGTTCAGGAGTGTGCTGTACTATAAATCATTACGTTTCGCTTTTTTAGTGAGTTTTAGCCCTCACTATGGCTCCAAAGAAAGAGAAACTGTCTAGTGATTTGACAATTTTGACCAAAAAACACTAAAACCACAAAAATATAAATAAAATGCACCATGTTTTGAGGCTAAAATGGATTAAATGTATTTAAATTAATTTTAACAGGCAAAATTGATTCAGTGAAAGGAACAGGTGCAGGAATGAATTAAGTTCCTGAACTGAGGTCTTACTGTAGAAATAACAATTATACATTACAAATAACAGTTTTCAATTCCACCTGGAGGATGTTTAGTTATCGGACAGGGTCAAGATTATGTAGGTGGCAGATTTGACAAACACTCAAAGTTTCAAGGGGAAAATTTTCGATCTTAACATCAATTCATGAAGCAGCAGAAATGGCATACAACTGTTTAAACCTGGCGATTTCTTCACTTGGAATAATCCTCACATAGAGTTCAAAGGTATTAGAACAAAGTCTAATGCTACTGATCTCTATTTAATATAAATAACAGTTATATATTACAAACAAAGATTTTCATTTCCGTCCAGTGGCTCCTTGCTGTTTGGGCAAGACCAGGATTTTGTAGGTGGTTTTGACGCAAAATAATCACACTGATGTAGAACAAAGTCTAATACTACTGATCTCTAATTAATATAAATAACAATTACATATCAGAAATAATGATTTTCAATTCCACTCCGTGGAAGTTTATTATTTGGTCAGGATCAAGATTTTTTAGGTGGCAGATTTGTTGCAAAATAATCACACTGATGTAGAACACAGTCTAATGCTACTGATCCCTAGTTAATACAAAAAACGATTATATATTGTAAACAATGATTTTCAATTCCACCAGGTGGATGCTTCATTATTGGGCAAAGCCAGGACTTTGTAGATGGCAGATTTGATGCAACATAATCACATTGATATAGAACAAAATCTAATGCTACTGATCTCTATTTAATATGAATAACAGTTATATATTACAAACAAAGATTTTCATTTCCCTCCAGCGGATCATTAATATTTGGTCAAGACCAGGATTATGTAGATGGAAGATTTGAGGCAACACAAAGTTACAAGGGAGACATTGCCGATATTAACGTCAATTCGAGAAGCAGCAGTAATAACTTATAACTGTTTAAACCTAGCAATTTGTTCACTTGGGATGACTGTGACATGGAGCTCAGAGGCAATCGTAAGAAGGCCTAGTGAAAGGAAGAAAAACAATAGGATGATAGTGCAGAATCACACAAGGCCGTGCAGTAAGAAAAGAGATGCACTGTGGCAAAAACTTGACAAAAAAGAACTGTAAAGGCAAGTGATCTAGCATTCTAGCTGTAGTACTTGAATCAACGTCACTTGATATATATATATATATATGTGCTGAACCAAACTTTCAGTACTAGAATGAGAAAAATCTTAGTCTGGCTCGGCAAACAATGTTCCTAGATATTTTATAATATGAATATCTTCAACAAAGAGTGACTCTGTGAAACAAGTTGTCATCTATGCTTTAGTGCAATAATCCTAGTTATTACGTAACATTATGCCACCGTCCTGTGTAATTGTGACCTGTATGCCAACCATTTGGATGCTCACGCAAAATTCAGATGTCGTGGCGACAATACGATAATAAAAGAATTGAAGATTTATGGTGCAGCCATGATGAAACAGATACTAAAATAAGTTTGCATGCTTCTTTCATTAGCAAGCTGTTACAGTCTGATGAGATAGTAGTTTGTGCAGCAGATAGTGATGCTGATTTTTTAGTCCATCACCATGATCCAACAGCTTACTGTCTGGATGCAGACAGGTGTTACATTAAGAAACAACATTTAGTTTGTTAACTTGTCGAAAGTTCCTGAAACTTTGGGACCACTTACATGCTATGCATACTATGCTTGCATGCATTGAATTGGGAATGGGAGTGACTACACTCCTTTGCTTTAAATCAACATGTGTGACTGCAGCTGCCAACTAAAGGGGCTATGTGCATTTGTGCCAAATGTCAGAACAGCAAAGTGAGTGCAGTAAAACCTCGGTTCATGTATTACAAGCAACTCGGTGTGCGAGCTATTTTTCAGCTCTGTTTTACTACCATGTTCGGTATGTGAATGAATGACGAATCTACACTCACTTGCAATAATTCTCACATAGTGTTCAAAGGTATTAGAACAAAGTCTAATGCTACTGATTTCCATTTTAATATAAATAACAGTTATATATTACAAACAAAGATTTTCAGAGACAAAGAAACCAGAGAAATTTTGCGAGCAGTTGGCTACTGCCTACAATTTTAAAAGTATGGACAGTGCATATTACCGTTGGAACTATAAACATTTGTGTAGCAGATCTACATTACATACATGTATGTATGGATATACTGAGTATATTGTAGGCATACATAACGTGAACAGAAATTAGTAAACTCTGTGAACAACTGCTAATTTTGTGAACACATCAACACATACCAACTCTATTGAAAAGTAAGCCATTTATATGTATGCATATAAACAATCCATGCATTTGAAACCTAATACATTTGGATGTAGGTGTTGGCATCTGGAATTCTGGGTACTTCAATGTGACACATGGTAACAATTTTTTTAATGATATAGATGAATAATATGAGAGTAATTATTTGGTTTGCTTTGTAGTGGTATAAATTGTTTTCTGTGGTGTGTGTTTTTTATGTTTAACTTTGCTAAGTCTGAATCGCCAGCAGTTGACTTGAAGTCATTTAGATTATCTGCTTCAGAGAACCAACACAATGAATTCACGTCTTAGCAACGAGGACGCAACAAAATGGCGCTCGGAATTGCTGTCAGAAACACAAACGCATTCCAAAAAATTTCTGCGAAAACCCCAGGGTCTTGTTACGCGCACCTGGGTAGCAGCATTTCCTGACGAGGATGCACAGCCTCTAACCGGCGGCTGAATTCGTCATGGGCAATTCCTCAAGAGGTGCTGTGTTGTGTGTAAAATGCGCCATAGAAAAAGGGAATCCTCACGAAAATGGAACATTTTGTCACGCGTCCTCACCATGAAATGGGCCGTATCGTTTTAAAAGCAGTATAAAAGTAGCACTTCACACAATGCATCAACTATAAAGTCAGAAGGATAAACTGGTTTGTACAATTGGAAAATGTTAACAAACCAGAACTCCTAGACTTATATAGATACTATATTTATGTTTTCTCTAGCCGGGATAATAATGCTATAAATGCTTTTACAAATCTTGTCTCTGATGAATTCCTATCGTCTTTCGCCCGTATTTAAACAGTCTGTTGGTGATGAAATTTTACAACTCTCGTCGTGTTTTCTATATGCTGCTTTGTTTTTATTTATGATTATGTGAATTTTCATTAGAATTGGTAATTATGTTTATTATAATTGTACTCGGTGTTTTTCATTGTGTATAATGTGTGTAAATTTTTGTTACTAAGTACTAAAATATGTTTGTTATCTTTTATTATGTATGTATATAACGTTGCATTATAATTTGTAACTATGTCTATTTTGTCGGGAAATCGCATATATGTTTCCCGAAGATAAATTTAATTTTATTTGTCTATAGCATTTTTTCTAATTAATGAATTTTCCTTTAACTACAGTCTTATAATATAGCCTTGAATGTTAGACTTAGATTTGCCCTTAGAATAGGTCTGTAGGTAGTTCCAGACCATGCAAGTATGCATTGCATGAAGCCCACTATTTAGATTAATTTATGAAGGAAAAGTTTATATAAGGCCGCTCTACATGAGCAACGAGAACAACTCTCTTAGCTTTCACTGGCTAATAGAGCAAGTCCCCCTATATAGGCCTATAGTGCTAAATTATAGTTAATATTATGGTGCACCTAACTTGAATTTATATTGTGCCTCATAAGGTGATTATTGTGCTTTGTGCATTGTGCTACTTGTAATAATTATGTTATTCATGTAAATGGTAGTATGCAAGTAAACACTTACTAACCTAATGCTTTATATTTGTGAAATTTGTTCTGTGTGTTCCTTGAATGAAATAATGATGTATTTTAATGTGGCTACATTTTAATCAATTCTTGTCTGCTTTTTATTGTTGGTTTGTGCTGTTTTGACATAGGAAGTACAAATGACTAAATGAAAATGATTAAATGTTCAAAGTAGTAAGACACAAACAATTAAAGAAATACATATCGATGTTTGTTTTAAAAATGGATAATCGCATAACCCTATATTAACAACAATCATAAAAAGATTTCTGACAGTTTCAGTCCTGTTACAAATAGATTACCAGGTTAACGTACCATAGGTTTCTCCCGAGTTTTATTAACGTAAAAATCATATACTATAAAACAAATTTTCGATACGAGCCACCACTGGTTAGTTGTTTGTTTGTATGTGCAACCTACCATAGCTTGTAATTATGAAACTGCGCCAAAAAAATGTGAACAGTAAATGTTGAGAACTCATCCAGTGCTCTGCTGTCCTCGTTTAATATATCCTTTGTTGAAGTCATGCTTGGGTTAACTTTATTACCAATGCATTTTATGAACAACAAATGTTAAAAAAAGGAAGAATAGTGAAACACAGGTAAAATTTTGCAGCTTGATCAGCTTTTATTTCCTGTTTGCCAAAGGCAATTATTTCAAATAAATATGTTTAAAAAAGTGTGCTGATATAAAAATTTCTGCACTGTTTTAATAATAGAGCTTATTTTACTAAGTACAGTATTTGCATATATAATTTATAATGGCACTTTCGTTCTCAGTGGGCCATTAGCAACACCTTCTCAGGGCCTTGAATGTTGATGGACAGCTTCACCTTGAGCACGTTCAGTAATTGTTGGCTGCACAATTATATTCATTAATATAATCAGCAGCCTATCTAAGAAAGCTAGCTAGTGCAGTGCATTAGTTACTGTCAACACCACTGCATCTGCACCACTGCACAAAATATATATAATAATCATAATTACTTGTATTGTTTTGTTTAGATTTTGGTGTCATCTAACTTTATTACTTTTTGTTTTCACTTATACTGTTTTCATTTATACTTTGTTTTCATTTATACTGTTTATTATTATTATTTCTTTTCCTATTTGATTTTGTTATCCGCAGTCTCACCATTTACTTTTAATATACTAATTTAATTATTAGACAGGGCAGGAGACTAGATGACCCTATGGTCCTTCCCTGCCCTGCTCCACTACTATAATTAAGTAATAACTAAAAAAACTTGTCATGTCAAACAAATGGAGAAAATAAATGTTCTATGTCTATGTCTATGTCTATGTCTATCTGTACATGGCCATATTATCGTGTCAATAAAGTGTTTATTTTAGCACACATACTGGTTAGCCTATCTAAGAAAGCTAGCTAGTGCAGTGCATTAGTTACTGTCAACACCACTGCATCTGTACATGGCCATATTATCGTGTCAATAAAGTGTTTATTTTAGCACACATACTGGTTATCCTACAATTAATATTGCACATTCTCGTAAAAAAAAATGTAACATCATAAGCTAAAACAGTCAATAGATTTACCTGTCAGATGTATAGTACAGTCTTGGTTTTCGACG
This sequence comes from Tubiluchus corallicola, assembly GCA_030141605.1. NCBI lineage: Eukaryota > Metazoa > Priapulida > Priapulimorpha > Priapulimorphida > Tubiluchidae > Tubiluchus > Tubiluchus corallicola. The sequence continues at coordinate 26,674 of JAQGDQ010000657.1, forward strand.
CTTTCGATATTTGACCCGGATTCGGTTAGTTTTGATCTAACGTTGGGCCAGTTTCGGTAAATGATCACTATGAGTCGCTAAAACTCCCAAAATACTGACTGATGATCCAAGCAAGTAGGTGCAGAATGCCCGGGCTGGTCCTAAGACGCAGTCCGCCGCTGCCAGTCGTGGAAATTTGCATCAAATACACGCTACATGTAACTAGTCGAGCTTTGCCAGACAATTTAAAATTAACACGTGGCACGGATTTTCATAGCATATCACTAAGATAAGAATAGAACGCAAAGGCTCGCATATTCGCAACTGCTTATTATGAACATCAAAAACAAGATGTATTAATAAAATAAACTTTTAGAGTCATAACTCACATGGCAATTAAAACTTTTTCAAGTTTCCACCAAAGCACAACATGATCACTAAAGATCTTGTCTGAAATGACTGAAAGAAGACTGCTGTTCAGACAGCTCTCAGGCTTAACCACCCGAGAAAATTTGATCAGTTGCTTGCATAATTTTCGTTGTCACTTACGACTTTGACATGAGGTCCCTCCGAAGTGAATGCCTGGGTCGGTTTGTTGGTGTCCCCCATAAAGTAAAAATACTACAAAATAATGTTATATCGTTGTCAAGTTCCCTGTTCCACAGATATAATGAAATTAGAAAATCACAACTATAATGATGCAAGGCAAACATCTATATCTACACAAATTCTTTTCATCTCGTTCTGTTCCCACGTCCTGGGCGATGAATCATGAATTGCAACTGAGTATAACTATTTCTCAAACAAACAGATGATTCGGTTCATTGACTTTCAAAATAACATCACCATAATATCTACTAATTTCTCAATTGCTTTGTGTTAAGTCTATTATAATTACAGCGTTTTGGTTACCATGTTGGTATTGTAGATTGACCTTATCTTTCTTTCTAGCAATTACGGGTGTTTCTAGACAAGACGACCTAATAATCTTTTGCCACTCCGCCTCAATGCACTTGTTTATAGTTCCTAAATTGCATATTGCTGAAAAATTATATAATTATTATAATTATGTGATATCGTTGCCCATAATGAAAAAAATTAATTGCAATTAGAATTCAAAGCTAGCTGTGACACAGATCATAATCACAACTGTCAGCAAATAATTGACATGCACAAATACACATATTAAAGCAAATCAGTAATTTTGTTTACATATGATTGTACTATATTTGTGTAACGTACTCTAGACCATAGCTATCAGTACTGTCTAATTGGCCCGTTTCTTATATTCGAAAGAATACAATTTTGCTAATTTTCGAATTAATAGCAAGCGAATTGGGCGTACAGGAAAACTGGTTTTCCACAAACTGAAAAGGCGATGTAAATAATTTCAAAGGCCTTCAGACGATTAATTTAGACCACCCTTCGAGAATCTAGGCAAATGTTACTTTCATAGACAATTTCGTCAAAATTACAAAGTATTAGAAAAGGCTTGAACTGCCTTTCTCGTTATTTATAACGTTAAAGTTGCTTTCATTTACTAATATTCTTCTAATTAATTACCTTACTTTGCTTTAAAGTGTAATAGAATTGTCGAGTTTTGGGGCATTTCTGCCATCGATAGTTTTATTTGTCTCCCAGTGGACATTAGTATGTAAATTATAAATAAGTGCAACTATAATGTTTCATAATAGTGGTGTGGTTAAATAAAAATTAAAAGGTTAATTTTTTTAAATTTTTTTAAAGTGAATATGTATTAATTTACAAATCAAATGGGCAAACATCAGTATAAGATATTGAAACTGCGATGGACCATTAATTGCATGTCTCGCTTAATATTGTGAAACATTGCTGCTGTTGCTGTTGCTGCTGTTGTTGTTGTTTTTGCTGCTGCTGCTACTGCTGCTGCTGCTGCCATCGCCACCGCCGCCGCCGCCGCCACCACCACCACCACCACCACCACCACTACCACTACCACCACCACCACTACTACTACTGCAACTACTATTACTACTACTACTACTACTACTATTAGTAGTATTGTACTACTACTGATGATGATGACGACTGAATAATAATAATAATAATAATAATAATAATAATAATAATAATAATAATAATAATAATAATAATAATAATAATAATAATAATAATAATAATAATAATAATAATAATAATAATAATAATAATAATAATAATAATAATAATAATAATAATAACAAAATAGCTTCATGTACATGTATTTTACACAGCTGTTCCAAATTTTATGCTTTTGACATAAAATATACGATTTTTGTATGTTTTTGAATTATAACTCACTATAAGAGTCAATAACAAAAAAGCTAAAATTACAAGAAGCAGTAAAATACTTTATTATAGGCTTCGTACAGGCAGTAAAACTTCGATTTATTCTGATTTTAATAAGCAACTTTTGATAAGCTCAAGTACGTGTAAGATGTAGCCTATTATATTTATTTATACTTTAGTTCGTAAAATTTACTGCGCCTCTATTTCTGATCTTAATTATACAAAATAGTATGCTAAATTTTGTTGCGTGTACCCATTAGTGCTCAACACGCCTTTATTCGCTAACTATTTTAAACTAAAGATGCTATAATAACGCTCAAATAGCTAGCAGTTCACAGACGAGGAAATTTTTCATGGCCTGTTTCTTGACAATTGAAGTAAACTTTTTCTTATGTTGCCAAATTTCGCTATAACATACCAAAACATTAATATTCTATGCTGATCACTATATAAGCAATAATTTTAACACATTGCAAAATTACAATGAAATTTTAATATTTTTTACTTTGTGTAAAAACGAAGCTGATAATGGTGATACAAAACACTAAATTAAAGTAAAAACTATAATATTAATAATTATTATCCCTTATAAACTTTCTGTTAAATACACAAGTATCTATACACACTTTAATAAAATGCATTTTTTCGCAACAAAAGTGACTGTTGATTTATACAAAGAACTACAAAAGTTTATTATAAAATATTCACAGATGTTTACAAAAATTCTTGTCAGCACCAAAGAAACCCACTACTGCAAAGCCTGTTCATGTCAGACTACTGTACATAGCCTTAGTTTCATTTCAAGCTACTGTACATGGTCGTAGTTTCATTTCATTCTCTCAATATGAGTGGCTTTTTCCTGTAAACAAAAAATTAATTTAGTTCATGTCAACAGGGAAGCGAAAGCATCAATATAAAGGAGAACAATGACGAAAATTTTGAAAGCGAAGAATGAACTGAGAAGACGACAATTGAAAGAATGAAAAAAGAGAAAAACATGTGTTAAAGAAGCAACTTTTTTATATGTCTCTATGGACTAGTTATTGTAATGATGTAAAAAAACAGACTGCGTATTACATACAGCAATGGTCTCAGAAAACTGTTTCGTTTAAAGTACGATTGCAGTGCTTCTGGCATGTGTGCAAACCTATCTACGATTGCAGTACTTCTGGCATGTGTGTAAACCTATCTACCATTGCAGTGCTTCTGGCATGTGTGTAAACCTATCTACCATTGCAGTGCTTCTGGCATGTGTGTAAACCTATCTACCATTGCAGTGTTTCTGGCATGTGTGTAAACCTATCTACGATTGCAGTGCTTCTGGCATGTGTGTAAACCTATGTACGATTGCAGTGCTTCTGGCATGTGTGTAAACCTATCACTAGCATATTTTAGTCACATTCGCAAAAAATTATGTTAAATCATTTTCAACAGATTATTGCACTTACACCCTGAAAATTGTATGATGACAGCTGTAAGTTGTTAACCCACATAGTCTTGTCAGACCTTGCTTTTTTGTGAAATGGAACGAATTATTACATAGTTAGTTTCTTAAAATTCATCAATCCTTTACATTTACTAACCTTGTGTATATAATCTTGCAATTTTTTTATTGCATTTTATCTTATTTCATTTATTTTAGTATTTGTATTTGTATTAGAAAAAAGAGAAGAGAAGGGACAGAGAGGCAAGACAGAAAAAAATACAAGTTTGCTCTCTATAATTATGGGAAAGAAATACTGTGTATCTTTATATGTACGTGTATTTAATGCATGGGACATTTAACGAGGACTCCACAAAAATCTAATAAATTCTAGGTCAGTCTCACCTCCCCATGTTCGTCATACAGCACTGTTGGTAGATTTATGCCCACTCCCCACGAGCTGCACTCTTGCCATATTAGCTGATCTGGAGGGTTGTGTATCCCACCGGCTCCTCTTACCCATATCTAAACAAAAAAAAAACTTGACACAAAGCAGTCCAACTACCAGTCAATAAATTGTTTACTTGTTTACCTAAAAACTGGAGTTTATTGATTATTATGATACAGGATCAAGGCATCACGGTTTCAGTTTGCCATTTACAATTTTGTAAGAAAGTTAAGTCAGTATTGTGCTGCTATACTTTTTTGTGTCAAAAAATTTCAAAAAACTAAATTGCTTTTGATTGTTTTTATTTATTTATTTTGTTCATTATTGACATTTATGCATATATTAAAATTGCATAAAAGAAAGAATCAGTAGGCGCATGCGCACTTACGCTGATCCTATAAGACATAAAAAGATGCACAAAAATAAAATTCCTAAAAACAATTCCCTAAAATTGAATATCTCTCATTAAAAAGCTCCTAAAATATACCTAAATATGAATTATATACTATATACAACATGTTTTGTATAATAATACGATTTGGAGAGAACCAATTACGTTACGTCTTATAAGTTTATGTGCTCATTTTCTTACTATTTTCTTACTTATATTTAACTTCCTTACCAGCGTCCGTTTGCATTGGCTTGACTACAATTACCGTTTCTTTATAGCCAACTTTTTTTTACTTTTGAGTTGTTTACTTCCACTATGATGTGCTCTTACCTTACAGTTCTTTCCGTGTTTTAACGTAAACGTTTCCGGAAACGTAAAAACCACCTTCCTGGATGGAGTCATCCACCTTTCCAACTTCCACTTGCCCATGAACTGATCCTTCCTCAGTTTAAAGCTGGCGTTCTCCAACAGCAGAAACATACCATTGCGGTCCACTTCAGCAATGGACACAGGTCCCGTGTTCGTCCTGTAAACCTCGATTTCTGACTTGGGTTTTATTTCGTCCCATGTGACCGTCAAAGCAGTTTCTTTTCGCTTGGGTTTCCTAGGAACCGGTTTGGGAGTTGGACCTGCAATTTTAAAATTTGACGAGACTTTAGAGGGTGTATTTTGGGGCTTAGAATGATACCAACTGTCCAGCTAGTTATTAGCGGTTGTTTAAGTGTGGAAGTCGTAAGTAAATTATGATGTAGCTTGATCGCAAAACAAAGATTCATATTCAGATTTATTTTGTTTTTTCTCATGATAGTAAATGAAGATTGAAGAACCATATATAACTCATACCGGGGAAAAAGTGGCAAGAAATCAAAGTTATCGAATCAGCCACACTTTTCGTGAAATAGGAGCTATTAATAATAATAATAAATAATAATAATAATAATAATAATAATAATAATAATAATAATAATAATAATAATAATAATAATAATAATAATAATAATAATAATAATAATAATAATAATAATAATAATAATAATAATAATAATAATAATAATAATAATAATAATAATAACAATAATGACGATGATGATGATGATGATAATAATAATAATATTAATAACAATAACAGTAACAATAAGTATAACAACAATACGAACAATGACAATACCTATATTAATTACAACAACGACGACGATGATAGAAGGATAGAAGCTATAAAAAGTAAGGTATAACGTACCACATTATTAAGTAGATTATTATTATGCAACAAGATTCGGAAACATTGTTCGTGATCTATTTAAGATATAGCTAAAGCCTGATATTTATGCATTTTAACAAACAACTAAACATCATGACATGAACACTATTTTAAGAATCTACAACACATTTTTTTAACAAAATGTCGGTTCGCGTTCAACTACTTGGTTTAGAGCCGTTTTAGTAAGTAATCCATTTCTGTACACAAATCAATACCAGCAGGTCCCTATTGTAGTATAGGCTGTAGCCTCCCTATTGTAGTATAGGCTGTAGCCTCCCTATTGTAGTATAGGCTGTAGCCTAGGACCTCCCAAGCATGAAGGGCCCTAAAGATTTGGTAACATTCGGTAAAAATCTGTTTTTTCACTAGGGCTGCGTGCTAATTTGGTTTGCAATAAATAGCAGTGATATTTGTTAAAGCAATTTTTAATGACAAACAAAAGATGGCTATTCTATATTTATTATTTATTTATATAGTTTATTTAAAGGAAGACCGGACGATTGTTTAGATTCAATCTCATTTTACTTTTCTGTCCAAAATACACATTTTCTTGCATATAAAAGTTAACAATTGTTCCTTATATTTGAATAATTAGCTTAGAAAGTTAATTAACGGCAACCGAACACAGCTATTGCTTACGTCAGAAACTAACCACAGTTTGTGCAATGGTAGGCGTCTTCCCTTGCGCATGAAGCACATTTGCATAAGTGTTACTGCTTGAACACGTGGTATCACGAAAATGGGCTCTACGTCATATGACGTCAGAAACTAACACTGCAGTTCATGATCATGCTTATCACGGTACCGCCTTCTATTTGTCGACCACGCGAAAGTGACAAAAAGGCGCCATTGCCAATCTTAGTAGATTCACTGAGCCGTGCGTAGCTTTGAAAGTTTAACAGAATTTGAGTATCCGAGGTAATTATTATTTAATCTAAGCTTTGATTAAAAAAAGCTGTTAGAATTTTCAATATTTTAGAGCATTCTTTATTCTGAACTCGTGTTTATGCAATCATCCGGTTTTCCTTTAAAGAATTTGCAATAAGTTTACTTCAAACTATATAAAAGTCAGTAAAATATACCACGAGTAAAAAAGATTCAAGACGGGAGTGGACGAATTGGGGTAACTTCGTCCGAGAGGGCCCCATAATTTCATAAACCTGGGGTCTCAAAAGGTCATAACTCATAACCCGTCCTGCATGTCGGTCGGGCAAACCTTCTGTTTACACTGAAAATCATAAGGCATTCATTGCTACTGTTAATGTTTGCCTACATGACTAGCCTATGAATACAAACTAAGAGAAAAAAATTACATTACACGAGATCATATTTTCGTGGAGTCTTTATCGCTGACGTTTTTGCACAAAAAATTCATGTACCTGTGACCGTTTCCGTTCTAACGATAACGTTTTTGATCTCGTAAGCGTTTGTGGTTGGTGCAGGAGGAGCGAGTTTCTGCAGTGCTACCTGCTCTGTTCTGGCTGCAGTTTGGAATGTATGCGCTGTTTCCTCCTTCACGCGAATCTGCTGTGTCATCGCTTGCCGTCTCCTGAAATACAGGAGCGTATTGACTAATAGGTTAACTAGGCTATATTTTCTTTTTAAAATAACGAATATAAAAAACAGCATATTTTCATCTGGACAACATTTTAAATACTTTCCCAGGGAACAATCGCTGCTCAAAATTTGCTATTGAAATTCATCGTAATGAGAGCAAATCTTTCGTTGACGAAGAGAGAGCAGCAACAGGCTTTATAAGCGTTATGCAAATTAACTATTGTACCAAATTTAGTGTTCAACCAGTTGCAGTTACCCAGATTTATGAATTAACAATCACTGTCAACCAGTTACAGTTATCCAGATTCATGAATTAACAATCACTGTCAACCAGTTACAGTTACCCAGATTTATGAATTAACAATCACTGTCAACCAGTTACAGTTACCCAGAATTATGAATTAACAATCACTGTCAACCAGTTACAGTTACCCAGAATTATGAATTAACAATCACTGTCAACCAGTTACAGTTACCCAGAATTATGAATTAACAATCACTGTCAACCAGTTACAGTTACCCAGATTCATGAATTAACAATCACTGTCAACCAGTTACAGTTACCCAGAATTATGAATTAACAATCACTGTCAACCAGTTACAGTTACCCAGATTTATGAATTAACAATCACTGTCAACCAGTTACAGTTACCCAGAATTATGAATTAACAATCACTGTCAACCAGTTACAGTTACCCAGATTTATGAATTAACAATCACTGAATAACTTGACAGCTGTAATTTTGCTTACTTTTCCATCAGTTCATTTTCTAGTCTAATTCGTTCCTGTCGTAACTGTTCTTCATGTTCACGCTGTCGTTTCAGCTCCAACTCCCGAGCTTTCCTCAGCCGTTCCTCCTCTTCTCGTGCCCTTCTTCGCCTCTCTTCCTCCTGTCGTGCCCTCCTCTGTCTTTCTTCTTCTTCCCTGAGACGTCTCAGCCGCTCCTCTTCCTCTCTGGCTTGCCGTTGTCTCTCCTCTGCTTCCAACATGCTCTCAATTCGACGCTTTTCTATAATCATCAGTTCTTCCCTTTTTCTTTCCTCGTCTGCTAATTCTTCGAGTTGTCTTTTTAATCTTGCTAGTTCATCTTCTTTAAGCCTGTGTGATTAAAACAAATACAGTTTGATGAGAGTGAGCAGCAGCAGCAGCAGCAGCAGCAACAACAACAGCAGCAGCAACAGCAACAGCAACAGCAACAGCAACAGCAACAGCAACAGCAACAGCAACAGCAACAGCAACAACAACAACAACATCATCATTATCAGCAGCAGCAGCAACAACAACAACAGCAACAGCAACAGCAACAACAACGACAACTACAACAACAGCTGCAGTGGCAGCGGCAACAACGACGACAACAACAACAGCAGCAGCAGCAACAACAACAACAACTATAAGAACAACAACAACAATAATAAGAAGAATTTCTTTTTAATTTTCAAGTTTTTTTATTGCTTTGCTTAAATAGCTTTAATTCATAATTACTTTAATTGGTCATTTGATAATTACTAATCAAACTTGGGTTACAATCAAAATAGTTTTGAATCATTTCAGTCAATCAGACAGCTATCACGCCAAAAGCCATTAAGGCAGCCAGCAAGTCAACTAGCCAGCATGTCAAGCAGCCTTTCAGCAAGTCAGCCAGTCTGACAACTCATTCAGCTAGAAAACAA